>WEDG01007088.1:0-115573 GCA_017591395.1 Schistocephalus solidus
CTTTTTTTTCAAGCTGAAAGCGTTCAAAGTCGTCGAACTCGTTTCGAATGCACTGGCTGTTAACAGCAGCGGGCTTACGTCAGTCATTAACTGGTTAACTTACGCATAGTCAGTCTCGACTGAAAGCAGAAATTGAGATTTTCATCTCATTATGAAACCTTATGCCGTCTTCAATGAAGCTCATTATTGAAATAAAGTTATTTCGCAGCGCTAATCGCGTGGTAGTATGAAATACCACGAAACACTAACCATCAACGAATTAATTATTGATTTTGGTTTTCAGTGCCAAATAGGGTCAGCAGAAAATAGACTCGTTAATCATCCTTTGGTTAACGATATATCACCGATAGTAAAGGTAGCAGTATGTCGGCTCACCGAACGAATGGCCGATAGCGCGGGTTCACCGAATGGTTTATTTCCGCATTAAGAAATTGAAAACTGCCGATTTTAACAGCCGATATTCGTGTCTTCAGATAGGTTGTTCCATGCCATGACGAACCGTATTGGCGAACGTAACTTTAGTTAACAAATGCAGCGGTATAAGTCATCTCATCAGTTCAATTCAACAGTGCTTCAGTGAAAACAACCATATCCGCAGCCACATTTCAGCAACGCATGTCGTCGAATAATCTATCGAAGCCCCATCAACGACACATACCGAAATATAAAAGCTTAATCATCAATATTCATTTACCAAACCTCATATTTCGTCATCACACTACGCACAATTCAGTCAGTAAACGCCAGTCGATTATTAAAATAATAATCGCGTTCCACAATTCCATTACTGAAAATTAAGTTAAAAGAGTCACGCCATTATCAACACGTTAAACGAAGTTACCGGCTTAACCGGTACTACCGTGACGTCAATCTAGTCCGGCTTTTCCACCAATTTATGACAATATGGTTGCATTTTGGTTTACCGCCAGCGTATCATTATTAGCCTATCGTGCCGTATTGTCTTTGGTCCTGATGTCAACAAGTTCCGAAATACGTCTCCGGAGCCGCAATTTCTCGATAGCTAAACAAAGAAAGTTACAACTATAATGACGGTTCACGACTTAACGGACAGAAATATCAGCATCAGACACAACCAGTTGTTTCTGTCTTCATCAGATGGAAGTTCAGCCCGCCCAAAGCAGCAAAGTTCAGAATAACCACGTCGAAGCACAACGCAACGGCAATGGAAAAGGCCTGTTGCCTTGGAAATAAACATTCGACCAATAGCGTAGCTGATTTCGGTCCATCTAAGAATAAGATCAATCACGACGGTTCATCGAAGATAAGCAAACCAGCCGAAGGCCCAAATGAATGTCTCCATTCAGAAACGAAATTCAGCGTTGTGCTTCGTTACGCCGGTAGATTTGTTGGACTCAAAGACTGGCAGCAACACCAACAGTCCGTTCTTCAATCGCAGCGACCCAGATTCAACCGATGAAGAAGGAAGCGCGAAAGCTCAAGCGTAACAACGGTTCATTTGAAGAGCCAGTTTATCGTTATCCAACAAGAAGTCATCACCGCATGAAGTCAACGACCGAGCGTAACGTTCGCGATCTGTCAGTACCATAAAGTCCAAAGTCTATCGTTTGTTCACCACCAGCCCAGTAGTCATATCTTCAAAAGCGACAGTTAATTAATTCATTTATCTGTCATTTATCGTAATTCTTCATCAATAATAATACCGACACGAAACAGCATCAGCATCAAAGTACCGTATGATCAACATAATATAGTAAATATTTTGAAATAACAAAACGATCATGGAAGATATGCTATCTGTCAATAAGATTCGCAACAGGAAATTATCGGTATTGACGTACGCCGTTATCTTTAGCCATTCACTGTTTGAAACCTAACCCCAAGCCGACCGTCCCCATACCAACCTAAATTCCCCGGAATTTACATCATTTTCTCGGTCCAGGTAATCAGTGCCTTCCTCGACTTTCGGATACCCATAGATAACGCGCCAACTTCGCCCTTCGATTAAGAGTTTGGAAAAGACTTCAATTAGCGTTTGCTCTTCGAATTATTTCAATCCTCGCCATTGGGTCTCCTCCAACGGCGCTAAGCGACTTGCCGCAGGAACGAGAAGTCTCGTATCAATAGTTTTAGGCGCCCGTGCGAAGGTCTCCACGTAAAATATTTGGTCTGTACAAGAGAAACAGAAAGAGAAAACTCGATGATTTTCGTGGAACTGTCACGTTTATCAGAAATCATTCGTCCCATTGGCGAATGCCATCAAGACCAACTCTTCATTCAAGACAATGTCTTCGTCAGTTGCATCAAAGCTTAGACAGATTATCACGCAGATTAAATACCGTCGAAGCTTCCTCACCTTCCATTTCGGTCAATCTAGTGCAGGAAGCATCAAACTCATTTTCAACCGTACTGCCGTCATCATCTTCCTCGAAGAGATTTATCAATATCTTCAGTGGCGAATCACCGTTTGTGGTTATCGCGTAACGGAGCGTTTTACCATCGGCGTGGACAAAAGATTTAGGTGCCGACGGTTATGCGCGCTCATCGGGACCAGAGTTCAGCGCCAGTAGCATTCGCCAGATGTCGAATAGCAAAATCAAGATATTGCCAGCACTACCGGTCACGATTCCGTATTCGAAACAGATGTATTGTCACTTCAGTTGACAATCGCCTCTTTAGCGCCGTCTCCAGTTTTATTCTTCCTCGTACGAACTCTGCTCGTAATGACGCCAAAATAACCGGATAGTAGCAGTCATTAACGAACAACAATTGAAATAATAAAGCCGTTTTCAGCTTCGTCAGCGATAACGAAGCGTCGACAGACGCGCGAAACTTAGAGCATGCGCGACCAATGTCGCCGGAGAATTACGGCCGAAAGCGCAGCCCAGACGTATTGCCGTCGCCAGTTCAGAACGGGTATTTATCGTCAGTAGCGTAAAGCTGGTTACAGTTGAGCCATACATTGATGGCGCAGCAGATCCGTGCGTTCAATGTTGTGATGGTTAGTCGCCGTTCGACAGTTATCGCCCTCCTGATAGCGTGAGCAGTCGCGTGACACATAAATCATTAAAAATAAAATGCGAGGGTACCGGGAATACCGTCATATCATCGATTTTTATTACAGCGAAGAACTGCAGCCGCCGTCATCATCAGAACAGTTGAGTCAACGACAGTATTGCCATTGCGACTTTGTTGCGTTAGCTGTTGGTAATACCGCGCCGTATCCGTGTACCGCAAAAATGACATACGCATGGCATTAATGGTAGCGGCGAAGGACATGCACGACAATGGGAAGAATTCTGTGCCCAGTGAAAGAAACGAAATTGTTATTGTTCGCTGGAGTACACCAAGTTTACGCGAAAGCGTCGAGGTGGCTGAAATTGAGTTATTGTCACCATTCCTCGCAGCGCCGCGGGATTTAACCACAAAGGCGAAGTTATTTCCGAAGTCATGAAGCCACCTGCTGCTCAATCATTCAATACTTGATGGTATCAGTTGCGATTATAAGCAGCCCGGTAGTCATCTGCGGATTCGATTGATGGTTCAGAAAGCCTGCTGAACCTCAAACTTCACTGCACGTGAATTCGGTGATTCATTAATGTTGCAGCAGGCTTCGGGCGGGCAATCCTGACCCAAGTTAAAACCTCACGGCTTCGGTATCATAGCTCGACCAGACAGAGGCCGGTTGCACCGTGCTTCGCCGGGGCGGGTTGCGTCGCCAATTCTTCACAAGGGTCGTTATGCATCAAAATTTCATTATTATCAGAATTGCTCCCATCAAGGGATATTTCAAGTCATCTTCACTGCAACAGAATATGTGAGCGTCCGTTAGCAGCGGCATTTTTCCGAATTACCGTTAATGCCATTTTTCTGGTCAGCCACCGCCTACGCTTTACCACACGCATGACGCCTCGCCGCATTCGAACGAACACATAAGAGACAGTGCTCTGGCGAAAGTGATAGAAGCTTTCATATTTTAACCAGAGGCGTCAAAGATATGGAGAAAACGCAATGGCGGGAATAAGCAAAATTGAAAACGGTCAGGCTGGTTAAAATAGCGCCAGTTGCGCTGAAACCGGCGGCGGGCCTGTTGTAACGATGTGCGCTGGTTTTGCCAGCCTGCGTTTGCTTCTGTCACGGTCGAGAGCGAAGAATTGAACATTATTCGCAGCGAGAGTCGCTCACCATTCACGCAATTGATGAAAATGTTCAAGCAGGTGATGGGTTCAGAGCGACTGGCAAGCGTCGCCAGCTCGCGTTGGCGATCGTCGTTGGCATGCAGCCTTTCGATCACGCCCGCTTTTCCTCTAACAGCCACGTAGCTACGAACGAGTCGCTTACGCGTCGAGACGAATCGAGCAGCGCAACGGAATATCCGAGTTATCGGTCACATCTGTTGAGCGCAGCGCCAACGTTTTCTCCGTGTTAAAGATTTGTGATGCTCATTGGCTTTGTTTCGATTTACAGCAGTTTCTACCAGTTTCAAATCTTCTCGAGATAAGCGTCCATTACGATTCAGGACCCGTTAAGTTGGCGTGAAATCCCAAAGTCAGTGACAGAGTGAATAAACAGACCGGATAAACTTCGGCTGTCACGCGATGATTTGCCGTCAACAAGTAACACAATGTCCAGAGACATAGGTGCCTACCAGCAGCTTCGAACAATACTGGGCAGCCAAAAAATATATTCAGCGGCCAGTTGGTACCGTTTTGTATATTATATACGTAACGCATGGCTCAATAGAATAGAACCGAAGAGATTAGCTTATCTCATTCAAAACGATAGAACGGAAGATTAATAAATTACGCACCACGACTTTGTAAGTCGAAGATTCAGATCGAATCCATCACTTTATCCCCGGTGTTACCGGCGTTTTTGAAAAGCTGAAGCCGTTTTCAGTATTTCCTTCCTTTGCCATGGAGCGCCCCGACAAAGCTCATAATGCGTATTGTCACGGTCAGTAGTATAAAGCCTGACCTTAGCAGAATTAAAACAATCGCCTTCAGGCGAACATTTTTCTGAATCGTTCATATTCGTAGTAGTCATCAAAACATTCAGAAATGAAAATATCAACGAAACTTGTTCAATTCCAGTGCCCCTCCACTTCCCGATTTTCCCCGAAAATGCCGTTCCGGGACGTTTTAACAAACGCAAACATGGAAACATCTTCAACACGCGATTTTCATTATGAATATGACTTTTCAACCGGTTTTCCAATATACGCGAGCACCGTTCAACACGACGGGGTTAAGATTCGCATCCGTCACGCGCCGCCGATCCGGTTCGTGGGGAAAGTACCACCCGAGTCAGTTCGTCCGCATTGCAGGCATAACCAGGTAACCATGTCGAACTTCGAAAGAGAATGGGGAGGAAGCGAACGATGGCAGCAGTCTCTAATGGTGTAACGCTGTTCTGAATTACGAGGCGAAATCATCGAGTGATTGCATCAAAGCGACCGTTGCAACACGCGTTTCTGGCGCGCCGCCGCCATCGTCGGCTCTGATCGCTCCCAGTAGAGGGGACACCCCGCAGATGTCGCCGAACGATCTCGACCTCTACCGACGCATTAACGAAACGCCGATCAAGAAATCAGGTACTACATAGTTTGATACCGAACGAACCAAAGTCGAAGCGAATTATTATATTGTTCGGCGAGGAGGGTCGGTCTTTCGATGCATATATTCCGCGAAAAATATATCAAAGATTAGTTCCGCTCCAAAGTCGACCGGAGCACGATGACGTCTAAAATGAAGAAATCGTTTCAGCTACCGACGATTGCTCTCCATTACCGACCAATCGTCATTGGTTACGCAGCGTTAATATTGTTCGTTATCGTAGCAGTATTCGTTCACCGTCAAAGTTTTTCACAGCAGTCCGTTTCGTCATGGTTCGAGCGTAAGTTGACGAAGATCAGTTCGTGTTTTCGCAGGAGTTGGCCAGCCTGCCTGAACCGCGAAGTTCGGCATTTTTGGTGATGAACGGAAAATATTGGTTCTTCGTAGTGGTAATTTGCAGGTTTTCATGCTGCGCCAGGTGGCTCCTGAAAGATGACATTGAAAGGAAGCGTTCGTAAGCCTTCACGCGTTATTGCCCGTATCTTTCGACTTCGAAAACGTTGAATAACCAGCCAGTTAGCCGTCGTGAGGGTTGTCATTCTCGAATAACGCCAAAGTTTCAGTTATTTGTTCAATCTAATATCTCGACATAGTTTGTCAGTACCGCGACAGTTTCTGGAATTCCAGATCAACAGAAATATCCGTTGCAACGATGTGGAGAATATGAAACGCCAACGGTTGAATTCCGGTCATGCGTCCGCGTACTGATACTCGATCGAAATTCAAGTTTGATTGAAATAGCGAGCATTATCAGCAGCGTTGAAGCAACCGTAACATGTGTCAAGCGTAGATGCACGAACAGTGATTCATCAATAGCTATCGCGTTGATACCAAATGGTAAACATTTCGAGAAACAATCTTTCAGATCCTTGAAGAACCGAGATTCATGGCGAATAAACGAACAGTCAATGATCACTTCTTTTCCAGTTACAGCAGCAGCTTCTGATCACCTGTAAGGTAATCGTTGCCGTTATCATCAATAAAGTTGTTGAATTACGTATTGTTACAAATCGCGGTTTACCGGCATCGCTTAGTCGAAAATATCCATCTACCAGAATCTTTATATCCTGAAGTTGACCAGCCGCGTCCGCAGGCCTTTGTACTTCCGTTTGCGGAACCCGCACTCGGTGGCACCATCAACCGCCTTCACCAGGCGTCAAATGGTCATCCGGCTTGCCGGGAGTCAACAGGTCGATCGTCACGCCTAAAGCGAAAGCACTTTACAAAAATATTACCGTTCTCAAACTTCCACAGAATAGCGATTCCTTCCATTGGCACAGCATGCGGAAAACATATTTCGACTAGTCTTCGCAGTTCCATTGTGGAGTCGAAACCTTTTCAACCAAAACCAGTATTCGCATTAAATACTTTATCTGAACGACAAACCGAGCCTGGTCTCCCTAAATTGAACAGACTCCCTGGTCATTAACGTGCCGGGTGAAATTGATGAAGCAGTAAAAACCGATGTAACACCTTCGCGTTCAACGACCGTCGCACTTCATTACGCGACAGCTCAATTACTCTCTTTATCATCAGCAGTACTGTCGTCCTCGATTTATCTACCGTCGAATAATCACTACGTTATCACCGAAAAAACGCCTGTTCACAGGCTTTTCGGTTTTCTCCGCTTTTGGTAAACAAACACCCCGTAGACGGTGGCACCGAAAATGTCTGACGAAAAACTTTCCTCATCATAGCGATGATTCGCCGAATCGTTAACGCCTTGAGGTCACCGAACCGTCGCGGGTACTCCAATCAAACGCTGGCGCACAAAGAATATGCCAGCGAATGATGTTCGTTCCAGTATCAATGCAATGTAGCATTCGGCAAAGTAGTAATGCCCAGCGTCATTAATAACTATTATTTGTATCAAGGTAAAGTCGGTGTAACCGTGTTAAAGTCAGGTATTACCATTACGAGCCGTTATTAGTTGAGAGTTTTCCACCGACGATGTGCCCAGAATGCATTCGAACCACGATCTTCGAATACGCACGTCAGTCAGCCGATTACCTTTGCCCAACCGGTACAACCCCAGCGTCAATAAACGAAAGTCAAACCGCATTTATCAATACAAAATATTGTTCAGATTTCAAGCGACAAGCGACGGTTTCGACTCAACCGTCGCGAAAAGTCATTTGCGAGTTTTCGTCAATCACGATCGAGAGCTATGAAACGATTTTCCGATGCGCTGCAGAAAATATCCAAAACAATTTTCAAAACGCTTCATTTCCTCGCGACAAATTTATTACCCAGTGGACCGAAAGTTTCAGTCAGTCTATTGTTTCATGATGAAGCGCATGGAGCTTGCGTTCAGCAATGGCTTAATAAAACAGAAATGCAAGTCAATAAAGTCGTTACCTGAAGATGGATGTGATAAGATCAGCGGCGCATTGATTATGCGATAGATTATTCCGTTCAACGCCAACAAATTAGCATCAAGATGATTCAGGCATGAACCAGCAACCACAACGTTGAGATGGTATCGCTGTTTCGTCATCTAGTAGTACCGGATACCGGGAAATATCATTGTTTAACGAATTTATCGCATGTCGAACAGACCGGACCAGAAAATCAGTTCACTTATGTCCGGAATGCCCACGAATTCATTCAAAGATACCGGGTCACGATGCAACGTTATCGGTTACTGGCATCGCCGCTAAAAGTTGACTCAATACCGATTTCGACCGTTCGATTTATCTTCGCCCCGGGATCACGATAGAGCGCAAGCGAATAGGTAACCGCATAAACCCGGAAATTCCGAAATTGATCTTCAGCTCAGTTCATCAGCCCAACGTACCAGCGAGATTTTCCACCAGAATTTCGTTCAATCGCAACCTGTCCGGTCCGATTACCTGCGTTAATACGCACTTTTCGCAAAGCGATCTCCGAACATACGCAGCGGCTCGCAGAGCCCGGCGGCATTGAGTGACCGATCCGCTACGCACCGAATTTCGAAATGCCGAAATATGATTATTAATATAAACCGTACATGCGAGCCGTAAGACATTTCAACACGCCAGTCGGTCACGAAGACCGATAAAAAATGACCACGCCGCTTCCCACATTGTTTACACGCAAAGTGCCTTCTTTATTGTTACAGCAATATTATCTACTGGCTCATAAAGGAAGACATATTTTGCTTTACTAAATCGAAGCGACTGTTTAGTGTTTTTACCGCATATTTTTCTTTTGCGTTTCATCAGTTACGCAAGTTTTTCGGTGAACAACATGACGTTATGAGACGGTACGTGGAGAAGTCTCAATATTTTGCTACCTACGCGCCATTACGTTGTATAAATTCAGGTATTTGTTTGCTGTACCCAGCCCACCAGTCTGAAACCTTTAAAACCGAAAGAACAAAATTACATGATTGATGCCTTTGGTTTCTCAGAAATAACGCTGAATCTCGAGTAAACAAGAAGCACGAGGATATGAATATGCTTACCGCCACCAGCGAAGCAATATTGACCAAACACAATGGCGGCAGGTGACAGATTTATGGAAATCATCAATAGCATGTGCACAGCTGTGCCCAGCCTCACCCGTGCCGCAGCACAGTTCCGTTCCGGTGTCCCCAAATATGCTTTCCAACACGCAGCAGAAGAGAATGGCGAAACAGTACCGCTTTGTTCAAGACCATGCTACCGCCGTAATCGAGGTCTTTGGGCCCAACAAACATTTGCGCCTGTTCGGCCCTCGGTATCACTGGACGTTCTAAACTCGCACTGAATACCGAGTTCGCTTCAGATATTTCGGAAAGTCATGCAGAAAAGCGCATAACTGCCGGGGGACCGATGAAGCGGAACTGCGTCAGTAGCAGAACGTCGGCAGACGTGCAGACTTTGCTGGCAGCCTGGCGAGCAGTTCATAAGAATACCGTAGTGGCTGCTTCGGTGATCGTTATTTGGCGTGGCTGGTCTCAATGCCGACACACTGTTCGAAATTTCGATTCGACCCTGTCTTCGAATACCGACTATGTCTCGCACCCTACTCGAGAAATATTTCATTCGATTACGCTGAACATATACAGAAACCGGCGAACTCGATAGCCGTCACACAGCAATATCGAAAGTGAAGCGTGTCTGGCTTTTTAGCTACCATGCGGAAGCGGTACAGTCGCTCACATAGCAAAAGATTACGATTACTGTAAAGTACCACGCTTGTAGAATAAAGCATTGCCGCATTGTTTCACGGGGTTGATACCCGACCAGTCAAATTATTGAAATTTTCGATTCCGGACCCCAAATCGAATACCGATTCCATAAGTCCTTAACTTCAACAATTTCAGAAATTATTTACCGATTGACGCCTGGAGTTCATAGAAACCGCAGCCAGATGATGAGCCGACCGCAACAAAATCAGTACACCGGCGAGATCCTTGCTGGGTGAAATTCGTTCTGTTGTTCAATCAAAATCTCGAGGATTGACGCGGGTTAGTTAGCCTTGAAGCAGGTAAAACAGCCTTGAAGATCGGAAATCAAAAAGCCAAAGGTATCAATTATCATGGTTGACTATTGAATATGGCCGCGATACGCATAGAACTGTTCTGCGCCGGTTGCCGATTTCAGCCGACGTACCCACCAACTATGTCAAAACGCTATTTAGCGGGCAGCAGGAGAATCAAACAATCGAATGTCGGCAATGCCAAGCCCTGGTTTCCCGAAGGTCTTCTTCCAAGCGAGCCATTAACGCCTGAACTTCGAAGGTTGTGGTTGCCGTTGACGAACCGAGAATTCTGACGCCGCGATAAACCGAAAATCCGGTGCACCAGCGAAGTAGTCAAACGGCCAAAAGTTAAAATAACGCCGGTCAGTACCGTCAATAACGGTGCTCAACACTTTAAAACAGTATTGCCGCTTCGAGTTCAGATGTCCGCGACAGCCCGTGGTCGACATTGCGTTCACGATGTCATAATAATTCCGAATCAATCGTCAAAGCCGCTAATGGTTAATGCGCGTCAACGGCGCAAGATCGTCGATCAGCAGTTCGGACGATCATCAGTCGCCGTAGCAATTCAGTAACGCTTATCGAGAATCAAACACTTGAGGTCGCCGGTGCAGGGCATTGTTACGGACCCGATAGAGCGATCTTCGCGTAAGTGTTAGTGCTGAAGATAACTGGAGTTGTTACCGAAGTTTTGTGATTTGCCAGACGCGATAAATAACCGATGTCCTACGTAGTGTCAGCGTACGTCCATAATCCATCAAACCGCCACGTTTTCGTTTCCTCTGGCCTGTCAATCCCGAACGCAGAAGAAATTGTTCATGGGCGTTATTAGCAATATCGTCCACCCGAAAGAACGATGACGGGCAGATTCAAAGCGAAGTTCGACGAACCAAATTAATCAATTTGTTGCGCCAGCACGCACATTCAGTTCGGTTGCGTTCGGGTATCCGCCGCGCGCAAGTATCGACAATGCCTTCTACCGCGTATATTTTCGCTCAACGAGGTTCGGTATTCGTTGGCAAGACAGCAATGGAAAACAGGACCTTCAGCGGGTCACAGTCATGTTATTTTGTACCAACCTCAAAATACGAGATAAACACCAAACATTCAGTTACGGCACTTATCGTTCAACAGATCCATTTCATGCGAATATACGCCTGTTCAGTGTCATTTGCGATCAACAAATGGAATAGTCGAAAGGCGTAATGAAAATACAAGCAAGCAGTTGATTACGTTCTTTCGACGACTGCCACTTTCGACGGATATCGCCTTTCAGGTCAGCAATAACACGCATTTTCGCTTTCGGGAATGACTGGCGTACGAAAAGCCCTTAGCGCGATGAGTCAATGGAGATCAAGACAGAACTGATGGTGTTCAGATTTAAATAGGGTTGGCAGCCGGAAGCGGTAAGCAGTTCCCAATGCATACTGTTATAGATTTCGGCTTCAGACAGCCGTCAAAACCTCGGTGGTGTAATTTGAAACACCGCTGGCGGTGGTGTAGGTTTGTTCCTCGAGTGCCGGTAGTTATCGTTCTATAATAAGCCGCGCGCTCAGTAGAGTCAACGACCGACCACGATAAAGCGATGACAGCGAAGTTGCCGCGTTCTTCAACCGTTTCCGCCTTCCGGCGTTGACAGTCGGAAAACATCTCCGTTAGCCGCAGACCGACGCATTTCAGTTTCATTTCAAATGCTCAGGCATTATTCGTCACCGACGCATGATGGTTATCGACCGTTTATTATTATCGACGATGATTCGCCAGGCAGAAGACGACTGTTCTCATGCCACCGGAAAGCGGTTAAACGACACGAGCATCGATAACGAGCAAACGTGGTTGTCGGTGTGGTTGTATGCATTGTCGCCGTCAATAACGCGCGACGAAATGATCATCAATGCTGGGCGTGGAGCATTATTCCAGTCAAAGCTTGTAAGTACAATAAGGGTTCTCACAAAGCTGGAAAACGTGGATGCGGATTTATGTCGTTTATTAAACAGGGCAGTAAGTTCCACGCAGTGAAATCTTCTTCGCGGATAGAAAACAGTTATGAATGGATCGTTGCATGGTCGACGGGTGAAAAGAGACGGTAAAACCGATTTCAGCTTCGTCAGTTTCGAGCCGCATTGAATAAATAAAGTAAAAATTTACACTGCGCGCGAATATATTATGTTAGGTGCGTTTAGCCGGTCGAATTGTCATTGTTGTCGCACGCGAAGTTTCATAGTAAGGCGTCTCTTCAAAGCCGAGACTGGCCGAAGCAAAAAAGCCGTTTTTCGCCCAGCACTTTCCCCATCACCTGGTCCTCGATTTCTTTATTCATCATCGCCTTTTCACCAAAACAATAGGGAACACCGAAGGCATGCTCTCCTCAGCAGCACTTCTACTCAATACAAAGAACACGGTTTGCCAGCCAGGCGTGGTCATGCCACTCCATGAACGTTCATCACCTTATCTTTTTCCTTTCCTTTCTCCTCCTGGCTGCCTAAAGTTCCACGTTGAAGGGCACCAGAGTTGAATGTGTTGTTCGACGGCCAGCGCCGTTACCGTCTGGTACCGGATTTACGCCGGTGATTGCTTCGGTATCTTCAGATTTAGGATCGCTGACGAAGCGTTCAGTAGAGCCGCCATGTGAAGTTAGTCACTTTTATACAGCCTGTGTTTCATCGTTTGATTTGCCATCAATCGAGAATTGAGATTTCGTTACTGTGGAAATAACTTAAAATTAATGCTCTTTCGATGTGACGTTATCAGCCGAGAGGGTCGACGACACGACGTTGACAGTCGTTACTGCGGAAGAAGGAATGGCATTGTACCCGCCGGACCTTCGATCATCCAGGCATCCTGCATCTCCCGCAGCCGTTGTTGTACAAGGCGCCGCTCAGTACATGCAAAAAGGCTGCTTTGGTGGCGTCAGTCCGAAAGGTCCATGCGGCTTTGTGTAGTCTATTCTTCTCCGCGAGTAAGTTGCTGATGTCGGCGTCATTGTCGTCAAACCAGTCCTGGTGTCGACGGTGTGCGCGTCCGAGTACATCGAGGGCGGTGGACTGGATGACATTTCGCAGTTGACACCATCGTGTCTCCACGGTATCGTTATCATCTGGAGCATGCAGGTCCTCCAGTTTCTCGGTTATTTGGTTGCTGAAATCAAAACAGTGAGCAGGCAAATTTAATAAAAGAGTATTTAACTTACATGGCGGCCTCTTACCTTGGGGCCTTCGTCGGGGTTGCAGTCGGAGCCTCATCTGGGAGATGACGAGGCGGTGATCTGTCCAACCATCGGCATCGCGGATCGCCGAGGGAGAGTGTGTCCGACAAGGGGGCACAAATTAGAACGAGACTGGGAGCGGTCGGTGATGACTAGGGCTTGAGAGCGAAGGCAGCAATTGCGTCGGGAAGCCAACACAATTATCTGGTGCTGTCACTCCCAACGTCCCACTCCAACTAATAAAGACTAAGGCTGGAAAATTAGGAGGAGGAAAGGAAGGAGGAAAAAAAGATAAAGAGGGGTGATGAGGATTGTTCATGGGTGGCATGACCTACGCCACAGCAACTGAAAAACCGTGGAGGGCACAACGGCTACGACGAGGTAGAACAGGCAGAGTGCTTTGTGTGTGGGTGTGTGCCTGAGATTTTGCGGGGGCGTGCATTCGGTGTTCCTGTTTGTTTGCGCATGCTGGAAGCGAATTAGGTTTGAGGAGACAGAAGGAACGATGATAAGTTAAAGAAATCGGGGGATAAGAAGAGCAAGTAGGTGAGGAATGGGAGGAAGACTTTGGGGGTTAGCTGGGAGCTGAAACGTAGTCTTGTTTTTTTTTTACTTCGGTAGTCCTCAGCTGAAGGGGGACAGTTAGCCCACCCGCCTATGAAGGCTTCGCGTACGTGCCAATGAACTAAACTTGGCCATAAATTCTCGACCAACAAACGTGCACACAAACACCCTGTTGCATATGCGTACTGAAGCACGGGTGTGAGAATTTTCGCTGTTTGGCCCATCAGATATGCGAGGAGAATATGTCCTTCTCCTACTCCGGCCAGGAAAGTTGGCGGGGAAGGAACAGGGGCGGCGCAGTCGGGCTACCTGCAACGTCCTCCTTTCACTTGCATGCGACCGTGCTTCCTAATGCAGCGATAGTATCCCATTCCTATGCTGGTCACCTTCGTCCCGCATTTTTTGGCACATACAGTCTTCTTCCCAGAGAAGAGGTCACTTGAAGTAAAGGTCTTCCGACGCACTGCCTGGGCTTTCGCTAACAGTAGTCGTGACTTTTCAATCCGCATCCACGCGTTTTTCAAGCTGTAAGTGCTGCTATTGCTGCCTAAGCGACAAGTGTCTCTCCACGCCCAGCGTAGTGATGATCAGGATTTCTTGTGCGCGTTGGGTAGGTTGACGCACGGCGGTGGGGGATGGCGTCCCGTACGTGCTACAACCCTCCTCTTCCCACTGCCTGCTTTCCTTCCTGTTCCGGTAGCCACGTTTGCTTTCCGTTGCCTCCTCCTAGTCTCCTCGTAATTGTCGGCACGACGCAACCGCTTCAGACGACGACCAGGGCATGAGGCAATCCGTCACTCATACACACACGCAAGCGGGTCATGTCGGCGTGTCCGATATGAAATAAACGGTCGATAAGCCATCGGCGTCGCGTCGGTGAGCGAAGATGGATAACACGAGCGTTCGGACACACACACACACACACGACTATGAGAGCATTTGAAGAGAAGTAAACGCAGGGAAATGCGTCAGTCTGCAAGAAGCGGAACCCACGCGCTTTCTGTGCCCAGATGAGCACCGGCTGTCAGCTTAGCAGAGAACGTGGAGGGGTGCGAGGAGGCGGAGAAGGAAAAAGCAGTAGGCGAGAGAGGAAGCGAGCAGCCAAGGGGGGGTTGGGAAAATAGGAACACGGGCTTGGCTCTCGCGGCCAATATCAGCATCATTATCGTCCTAGTCAGTCGTTGCAGGAGCAGCAGACTCTACTAGGCGCGCGGCTGGCTATTCGGTTAATGAATAGCCTCGAGGACCAGCGGGCCGATTTGTCCCCACCCTCTGTCCCGCCCTGCCAGCGGGTGGCACGTTCCCAGGCCACACTGCCACCCGGACGCGTGCGTGGGTGCGCGAACGCCTCCGCAACCGTCTGCGTCGACGGTGGCTCTGTGGTTGCCAAAATCGCCTGCTGAGAAGCCATCTCGACAGGAGTACACATTCGTCCGACTGCTTTGGTCTGCCCCCTCCCACCGCTCCAGCTACGCGAAGCCCCCAATTACCTTGGCCCCCATCCTCGTTTCGAGTTTCTTTGCCGACACCGTCTGAGTTCTGTCTGTCCAGTTGGCTCGGTTCATGCGCGCACTAACTACTCCATGCGCAGAACTTTCAGCACGCATTAAATGTGAGGAGTCTAATTCCCAGAAAGCGAAAATATAGAGCGCGGAGCCACCACGTGGTTAGCCTTTGAACCCTGAAAGGCTGATATCCGTGTGCAGAAGTTTAAGCAGTCATCAGAAAGAGACATAATGTAACTGCTGCTTTGTGTACCGTACATAAGCTTCGATATTTATTTGTTGATCTTAAATATTTTCGATAAATTGCTGCAGCTGTCTTCGCATAATACAAGTAAACTGTTAGATCATATTTACAGACGTCATTTTAAGTGTAGGGACAAACTGTATCTTGGAGGGAAATGTCGTTTGTTGACATCATTATTACTGGTTAGAACAAATAAGCATGATAGCGGTATAGCGTAAAAGGAGAACATTCCTGTTTTCCAGTAGTTGTCACTGTCTTACTTTGTAGATGTACCAGACCTCGTTATAAATCAAGGCAAATATATACACGAACACGTACTACTTATTTTAGTCAGAAAACGTATCAATTACTTGCACGCAGCGAAGGATATTCCTCTTTTCGCAATTATTTTCGTCTTTACTTGACCTGAAGCGAACTGGAATGGTATTGAATGCGATTTAAAGCCTTAAGCAACCATTGAATTAATTTGAAAGTTTGTCAAACCACTTCCCTTCGCGCAGAGATGCCTGCCCGTGTATCCTCGTTCTTCAGACGGACGACAACACTTGTAAAAAAAACTTTTGCCCAATCTATTTATGATAATTTCTCTAAAAGGCGTGTTCGGAGTTAACTAAAGATATTAGAAGCAAAAAGAAAACAATAGCGGTTTGAAATGGAACTATGGACATACCTTGTACTACACATGGTTTTACATCAAATTCCAGGGGCTATTTATCGCGTCCTAACGTTAAATCTAGCAAAAACCCTAATGCTATCGCTCACAGGCCTAACCTTTCCAACCCTAATGCTAACTCTAGCACTAACCCTTTACCTAAACTACCCTTGAATTTAACAAAAGGTCGCTCGTAATACGGGAGTCCATATAACCATACCCTACTCAGCAGGCCGCAAATTAAGTGAACAGTTCTCCTGATTATGTCGCTTCGTTACTGAACTAAGCTGTACCGCGAAATTTATAAAATTGAAATCATCCGAAACCTTAGATCATTGAGTCAGGAACGGCGTGGGGATAATATCTTACTCGTGTACGCATTAATAACTCTGTAAAAGATTGCCTTTGGCTTATTGGTTCAAAATTCTTCCGACTATGGCCGCTAAAGCTCGAAATTGGGCAAACTGTCGGCCACAGATGCAAACAATGCGGACATCTAAAATAAGCCTTTAATTACTATTTTAAAGAAATATTTAAAAACCGTTGGCTCTGACTGATGAGGTGACAATTTGTTAGCCTCTGTAACGTTATTTTAACTTTTAGCCGCACCAACCCATTTCTTCTCACGCTAAGTACTACCCGTTTTTTTCAGTTTAAAAAATCCTGCAGATCCAAATCAGGGTCGAAGAAATTCTCGAAGTTGTCTTTGTGTTACAACCCTCTAACCTCAAAGGACAAACATTGTGTAAAATTCGCTTAGATTCAAAGGCCATGCTATTTGCCTTCAGGGGCTCGGCAACCATTTGAAGTAAAATTCACAGCGAAAACATTACCGGCCTTCGATGACTGTTTGGTTCTCTGCCTCGTAAAACGTTTTGGCTCGTTGAACAGATAATGCTGCAATCAGCAATGCTGCAATGCTGATAATCAGCAACCGAGCTCATGAAATTTTACCTGAATTTCTGAAAGGTGGTGTCTATAAGTGAAGAGCACTCAAATGAATGCACATCTTTTTGGCCACTTGACAAAACTGCAATGGATCAACCATGACTAATGAAGTATTATACACCTTTCTTTTGAGTTCCGATGCCCCTATAAGGCCAAAACAATTTTAAAGTAAACGCAAGCAAAATTATTCTTTCTTGTACTTATTTACTCGTCAATCACGTCATCCAGGGGGTTACAGTTGGGATCAAACTAACAGAACAGGTACTAGCTTAAAGTCCTCACACGTGTTTCGCCGGTATTCTGCTACTGATTAACACAACTGCGAGGGGTCCGGCTCATCAGTGGGTCCCCCAGCGTTCTCTATGCGGTTTCTGGTATATGGACTCCAGAGAATAATCGGGTAAATAATTTCTGAAATTATTAAGTGCAGGACATGGAGTCCGGTGATTCGGACATTACTTTTTAGGGTCAGATCCGAAATTTCAATGAACATTTGGGTCGAAGACAATCAACCACTGTGGAATAACCACGTAATGCCCATTCTACAAACACGTAGTACTACAAGTAGTATGAATCTTATATGGCAAAGACGTTATACCGTACTTCCGACATAGATACTAGCTAAAAGCCCAGACACGTGTTTCGCCGATGTTTCTGCTGCTGTGTGACACAACATCGAGGGGTTCGGCTCCTCAGTGGGTCCCCCAGCGTTCTCTATGCGGTTTCTGGTATATGGACTCCAGAGAATAATCGGGTAAATAATTTCTGAAATTATTAAGTGCAGGACATGGAGTCAGGTGATTCGGACATGACTTTTTAGGATCAGATCCGAAATTTCAATGAACATTTGGGTCGAAGACAATCAACCACTGTGGAATAACCACGTAATGCCCATTCTACAAACACGTAGTACTACAAGTAGTATGAATCTTATATGGCAAAGACGTTATACCGTACTTCCAACATAGATACTAGCTTAAAGTCCTCACACGTGTTTCGCCGGTATTCTGCTACTGATTAACACAGCTGCGAGGGGTCCGGCTCATCAGTGGGTCCCCCAGCGTTCTCTATGCGCTTTCTGTATATGAACTCCAGAGAATAATCTGGGAAATAATTTCTGAAATTATTAAGTGCAGGACAAGGACGTTAGTGACCGAAGAATTACTTTTTTAGGGCCAGACCGGAACTTTAAATGAACATTTGGGCCAAAGACACTCAACCACTGTGGAATAACCACGTAATGCCCAGTCTAAAAACAAGTAGTACTACCAGTAGCATGAATCTTATATGAAAAAAACGTTATACCATACTTCCGACATAGGTACTAGACAAAAGCCCAGACACGTGTTTCGCCGATGCTTCTTCTGCTGCGTGACACAGGAGAAACCACTATTTAGGGGTTACAGGTGGAACCATACTCACAGCACAGGTAGTAGCTAAAGGCTTTTAGCTCGTACATGTGCTGTGAGTATGGTTCCACATGTAAATCTCAAATATACTACTTGCCGCCTGTTGGCAGTTTAGTTAATATTAAGCGGTTAGCTCGCTGTGGCTGAGAGAAGTCAGCCCAAATATTCATATCAACTATCGGTCTTCGCCTGTAAGCCTTCAAATAGACTGATTTACTCCAAGTTAGCGATTAATTTCTGAGAAAATTAAAAGGCATCAATCATGTAATCTCCAAATTTTGTTCGAAAAGAAGGGCTATCTTTCGGTTTTAAAAAGGTTTCGAGTTCAAAAATTATTTAAGACTAGATTTTTATGTAAATCTCGTCGTACCTGTTCGTTTATCAGTGTTACTCATGAGGTATACAACGTAGTAAACGTGCATTGCAAAATATTGGGAGCACTATACGGTACCATCTCACTAGCATTTTGGAACGTATGGTATTCCTTACACGAAAAGCACGTAGCTTGTAAATTGAAAACCTTAAAAGAATATGCAGTGTCAGATTGGACCAAAACTTTTTCGGCAATTAAATGATTTAAATAAAAACAAAATATATTCTTCCTTTATAAGCATAAAATTTGAAATAGATGTAATATGCTACCAAATTAGTACAATAAAGAATATTTTTGCATGCTAAAGCAATGGGAAGATGTTTAATACTTCAGTAGTCATTTTTTATCCGGTGTGGTTTCCTTAGGTGGCGGAAAAGACGTGGATCCAAAAGCCGGTATCCTAGCGTGTCTGAAATATCTTGATATTACGCTCCACGTAATAGATATTACAGTTCCTCTTAAATAATCCTCTTCAATCAAACCCGCATTTCAGAATTTCAGTTAAAATTTTATGAGATCGGTCACTAACTCCATGCCACTTTCGGACGCAGCAACCGACGCTGGTACATTCACCACGGAAAGAGTTGCTTCGCAGCATATGTGGAATCGCTTACGAAAAAGAGTGCGTAATGAAACACAGGTAATTAGACACTGGATCAGTGGATTGGACAGCATCAACTTTCTGGGTTATCCTACTTCCCTCACCGAGTACATTCTTCTTGAAGACGAATTCTAGTGGAAAATCTCATATATTGGAGTACGTTAGACTGATAATTTAGCCCAAACTTGAAAAAATCCAGAATTTCGGTGGAGACCTCGAGGTTTATGCAGTTGCCGAATTATTCCTTGCCTTCCTATCATTGATCCAAATTTCAACGAGGTCATCAAGTTTTTGCCCAGTCGGATCAATTAAATATTAAGGTGCTTTAGCAGCGATAATGTTAATGTAATCTTGTTGCATCAGTAATTGTGTCTTGAGATGAATTCCGTGTCATTCCAGTTTATAAAGTGACTGATTTTCCTAACAATTCCATCAGTTACTGTTCGAGCGATACTGCGGTCAGTTCCGTTAGCTGTGTATTCTTCCCAAGTATCCGTTTGGCAAGAATTATTCATCACTACCTAAGATTAGTAAAAATGTATGAGCTATAATATCAACATTGTAGATATTGTTTGCTGTGGACCAGGAAGCATGGTGGTACGCTTAGGTGCGGATTCTCACCGGGTCAGTCACCTGCGTCCGCTTCCATCTCCAGTCTTCTTGACTCTGTAAGTACGCAGGGCCCAAGTGGAAAAGAAGGAGGGAGTGCGTTAGATGCAGCGCAAGTCATCTATCACTATAATCTAATCCATGCGCAAGTAACCGCGCTTGCTTTTGGTCTGCCGGGAAGCACGCGGTTGACCTCTTTGAAGTCTATGTTCGAACTGTCACATCTTTAGAACAGCAACGTTGAACTGCATTTCACAGTTATTCTCTGTTTTCTTATTAAGCCATTGCTAGACACTAAGCATCCCGGGGTTAATTCAGTCTCCATTTACGTACTTTCATCTATAAACAATAGGCACAAAAGTATAGCTAAAACTCGAGTCAATAGCATGCACTGGAATTCGTGTAAGTTGTTTCGAATTTATCTGAAATAGAGCGTTTAGAAATTATTTTGGATATCTTCCTCTGTACATCAGAAAATATCCATTTTCACTGCTCTCGGAAAGTCAATGAGTGTAACAAAGCTCGCAAAATGAGCTTTCACGGTGGTTGATGTCGTGGTAGGGGTCAGAATACGTCACTTGTCCTTGAAATATAGCGTCATAGCTCAACATATTGGTCATGCAGTTTTTGACTCGTTTAATGTGGGAGTGATCAACCTGTGCTAAAGGCATAGGGTTACAGAACCCTCGGAAGTTGGGTAAGGTGTATGAACCTCAATGACTGGCAGTAGAAATATTCAGAAGATCAGTAAGTTTCGAATACATTCTAAACACATCAAACATGATCAGTTATTGGAAACTCTCAACTTCTTAATGAAAATACGGCTCAGAAGTAGCCAAACAATACCTGAAACGCAACACACAGTTTACACCGACTTGCTGCTTGACCACAAATTCTTCGTTAATTAATGACACTGGAAGCGTGTTACTTCGCATATTTTTGACCAGATATACATTGCATTGATACTTTTATGGACAGACATCACATTCCTTGTATATTCATAAAGCTGTGCACTTAAACATTTGGTTAAGGTATACGGTGAGTTCCATTCAGTCCGAGAAAAGCTGACCTCAAAGGCATGATCCTAAGCAAACGGTTCAACAGATCACATCATATTATATTAAAGGAAAAGTTTTTCATCAGACATTTTCCGGGTGCCGCCGGGCCTTAATCTCACAGGGGTGTTTGATTTTAAAGCGTTGGAGAAGGAAAATGCCAAAAGCACTATGGGGCAAAAGGATTAAGCAAACCAGCACTGTTTTTTCAATTGATAGCCTTGTGTAAGTACGATTATTCGATCATATTAGACGAGAATCATCAGGGGACGACTATTGCAGAAATTGGGGCCCTACAGTCTGCTGTTAACTGCAAGTAAAAAAAAAAAAACATGAAAATGGGTGGGCTTGTCAGCGTAAATGAGGAACACTACGTGAAGTCAGGAGGTTGGACACAGAGGTTCATTTACATGGTTTTTTTGCTACTTCATCGAATTTCCCCTGCTTTAGCACATTAAACAATAGGAATTCATACAATACCAATTTAAAAAGGAGGGCCGTTTATATTAGGCTCGGTTTGTGCATCGGGCACAAGATACCACTTTGATTCGGCAGATGGCTAATTATTGAGCTTAAAGCTAATGGTAGTTTGCAAGTACGTTCTGTTTTGGTGTTGAAAGAAGGACGGTTTGTTGATGAGATGCTTCCACAAAGTTTAATGGTGTGGACCTGCAGGCAAAGTTCGTCCAGAATGTCGCCTTTCCACGCATACATGCGAGCGTGCTGTGCCAAGTGGAATGGAATCCGTGCTATTTCTTTCCTTCTGTAGGACAAGTTTGGGAGCAGGAAATGTCTTAATATTTTTATAGAATGCTTCCTTTAAACGTATTAGGTCGACCTATTGATTTTTTCGGCTCCAAGCCGTAGTTGACAGACCGAGGTTGTTTTTGAGCATTTGGCGCCCTGAAGGATAAGAGCAGGTTGATGTGAATTGCCACCAAGGTTAAACTTTAGCAGGTTCCACCAAACGGGAAATTTCAAAATTGCGTTTTAGTGAATTAACTAGGATACTATAAAATTCTAAATTAGATGGTCTTACTGTTCGCGTGCCGGTATTGCAGGTTGCTCTAACAGAAATACATGAGATTCTTTAACTTGTGAGAGTTAGTCTTAATAACGATTACCCACAAAGGCAGTCAAACACTTGCTGTAAGAAACTGGAGAAAAAGTGATCGAAATTGTGGTTTGTTCATTCACTTTCCATAGTCCGTAGTTCTTCAATAGGATCCTGCATCGAAAACCCGATAAAAGGATTGTTTCCTCGAAATATTTTTGAAGTATACTACCATTTAGTATCTTACGATAAAATACAGGGCTGGTATGCGGTGTGATCCTCGTCCACTGTTCATTACCATCTAAACGCGGGCCACATGTGAGGTTACATCAGTTTGCTTGAAAACTTTGCTTTAAAGACTATCAGAACATCCAACTGATGATAATGTGACCTTCACTTGTCCTGCTCATAATTTCAGCCTCCAATTAAACTTAAGATATATTGATCAGGGGTGGGATAGTACTTTCCTCTATCGAAAGCCTAGACATAGGCTTTGAATCGTATGTGACCGGAGATTCCATGATTATTAACGTTTCATAAGGAACCTCTCCACACATCGTTTATAACTTGAATTATTTCTGTTGATCTCTCGAATTCAAAGTATCGCGAAGTAGACGGTGATACTTTGGATATAATAAATATATATATCAGATTTTTGGAGATATTGTTAAACAAATGCTTAAACTTTCTTGATTATTCAGAGAGTAACCATACCTCTTACAACATGGCAAATAACTGAAAGCAGTCAATAACGTTTCAAATTAACGTTCAAGATACGAGACCCGAAAGTTATAAGCATCATCTTGCGTAGGAAACACGACTGGGTAAATAGGTTTCATATGCTGCCACTCTGTGTATCTTTTTAGGAGCCACGAGTTGCCTACTGGAGTAGGCTTTAGCATAAAAGAAAACTCTGCAAATATACCAAAATTACCACTACAGGAAGAAACCAAGCTACAATCAACCTTTCCGTTCCTCTAAAAAATGCCAGAGCAAAACCCTGTACCCAAGTTTCAAGGCAGAGCCTTGATCTTAGCCATAACTCTACCCTTCACGAAACCTGAACTTGGTCTTCGTCGAAAACTTACCTCGAAATTTATGGCAGAAAATTGTTTAAAACTTAATTTTACTGTAAGAAAACTTGTGAGGTGAACTTCTGTAGAAGATACTGCCTCTACGATTAACACAGAAGACAAAATGTTAACGCTTACTCTAAGCCATGCTCTCATGATAGAGTGAGGTGAATTAATGGGAAAGTAATCCGTGGTAGAAATAAGCATCATAAGATTTCAAAGCCACCATTTTGGGCAATCGCTCCGTCCTTTTACTCCAGTCGATGTAACTTTGGAGGCGAATTGGCCTTGTTCAGCTCATCTTTGGAAAATATATTTTACCCTCGCAGATATCTGTAAGCCCTAGCCATCGAAAGTTATTATTTGACCCTCCCAGCATCCGCCGAGGCCTCAACTCTCATAGACCTTCTGCGTAAAACTTTTTAGTTTCGTTCCGAATATTTGTGCAAAGACACCTGTGACTGCTTGGTCAGGTGTTTAGATGGCACGAAGAGTGCGTTCGATTCTTTTCATAATAGGCGTTTTCTCGTGACTGAAGCCCGTCGAGACAGGAGTCAGAGACTTCGATTAGCAGCCGGCGACCGACAGGCCTTAATCTGATTGCAAGGGCATTAACCGCAATGGCCGTAATTGTTGCCTTTCCCCTCCCTACTAGGAGGCTGATCCAGGGCCAGCGAGTAAAAGACAGCAGCGCCAGAAGCGAAGTCTGTTACGCGTGGCAATAGAGGCGGAACGCTCGCTGTCCCTGTCCTCATGTTTATGTTTGTGTGTTCTCGGCACGCACGTCATGAACAGAACCCAGACGACTGAGATGGGGCCATGCTAACAACTGCCCACCACGTAAGACCCTTTCCTATCATTCTGCTCCCTCCCCATTCTCTTCCTCCTGCTGCTTCAGAAGTTGTTCATTTCAGCATGTGTTCTCTGGGGACTAGCAGTGCCTACAGGAGAGAAACACCAGACAGACTAATGCTTCACTCCGTCTCAAACCCACTCTCCCCCACCCCGTTGACGCACTAGGTGGCAGGCTACCAGTGAGATCAAATGGCGCTGACGAGGGCAGCACAAAAAGGGACTGTCCGATGGATGCAAGTCTTAACCCCACATCGATGTTAACATGAAAAGACGGGTTTAAGCTCACGCTCCTTGAGTGAAATATGGTAGAATGAGTTGAAAAACAGAAGTGGTCATAAATTCCTCGCCAAGAATACGCGTGAAACAGAGGTGTTTCCATGACACTGCGTTTATTTAGTTCAAAACGTACTCCCCGAGGGCTTGAGCATTTTTCAAGGAAAATCAGGAAATTCTGAAATTTTTCAGTGATAAGTCCGTTTCGGTGAATAATTTTCGTTATTTCTAAGACTGTTTAGTATTTCTCCAACCTACTACGAATACTTAAAGAACAGTCTTGAAGCTGGAGCCAGGAAGCTAGAAGAATACCAAAATGATCACCTGAAGGCGGTTGACAGATATACTCTAAAGATTCAAACTGTATTCTGGCCATGACAATACGTTTATTTTATAGGCTTTGTCAGGGCACTCCATAATAAAGGAAAAGTAAATACACACTTCAAAAAAAACAGCTAGCCTTTTCAAAAGCACCGAGTTGTATTGCTCAAGGTTTCCGTGTGTGGTCAGATCTGAAAGAATCTGTGGCCATGAAAACCAAAGCCGCCTAGATATGATGGTGCCTAAAGTAATTTGTAAATATTTCGTTCTATCGTTTTAGATGAAGATAGCTAATCTCTTCAGTTCTATTCCCAATTGTTAGGCCATACGTTTCTGCTTACGCTCTCTCTTTCTCTAAAAACCTAAGCTTACCAATTTTTAAAAGCTCTAACGAATCACTGGAAATATATTTTTTTACAATACCCCCGTGTGATGGTGTAAACGCTAGGCAAAACCACAATGTCTGCAACATTTTGTATTTATCTTGTTGGCACGGCTTAGGTCATCTTAACGCGTGGCAAAGTTCGAAAGCCAGGATTTATCCAGTCTCTTGTACTATTCCTCCAAAAAAATTGTCCACTGACAAGAGTTTCACATAACTAACGGGTCCCTGGATCAAATAATGGACCTTATCTCTCACGAGGAAGGGATTTAGGCTAATTAGAAACTATATAAATCAAATAAAAGTAATGGAAGCGCATCACAAAAATCTTAACCTGGGAAAAACGTTAGCTTAAATACTGCACTCAATAAGGTCGTCTTGACATTCTTAATAAGTTGTTGTTGCGCTGCTTCAGGTTCGTGTTGCGATAAGAGCACAAGGTATGAGTAACTGACTCGAGGTTCATCAGTCTCGGAAGGAGTAACAACTACGGTAATGACAACTAGGAAGGGAGAAAAGTAGACGTGATCGAAAGGGAAGCCGTATCTGCTGCCGTCTCCGACGATGGGTTCGAGCTTGAATCCTTAACCTCAGGTGAATAAAGTTCTTGTGCCTGTGATCATGTCTAGTTATCACCTGCTTTATAAGACCAGCATTTTCGCTTGTATAGGATCTCGTTTGTTCTCAATTTGTACATTAGATGAGGCAGAGGCGATGGGGTCTTTAGCTCCTTGCAGATAAATGTTCAAGTTCTTCGCTCTATATATTCATGACAAAAATAAAACCTGGGCTAAAATAAAACCAACACATCGACGTTACAAACAATGATAGGCCCACCATACGATATATCTATCCGAGTAAGCAGGTTTGCTCAACTAGCACTATTTTAATTAGCCTGGCTTGACTTCGTTTTTCCGGTAATTTTGCTTATTTGTCCACTCGGTGCGTTTTTCTCCACTATCGCTTGGCCTCCTAGGTTAAAAATATGAAAAGCTCCTATCACTTCATAAGAATTTTCTAATCTCTTATGTAGAAGTGCTGTTCACCCGTTTAGCCTGAATGCAGCAGGAGATATGCGTGTAATTTTTCCTTGAATCTCCTGTCCCCAGCCCGTGCACGTAGTCAAACATGGGCGAATTGACAGTAAGGAAAATAAGCATTAACAGTAATTCGGAAAGAAAAAAAAATACCGCTGCCATCATCAGTCAGCAATGCTCCAACTTCAAAACGGGACGCTCATATTCTGTTCACAGTGAAGTGAAGATGGCAAACGCTAATCCCATGATGCTTTGAATAATTCTGATAATAGTAGAAAATTTTGGTAGAGTTGCATAATACCTTTGACCCACTTGTGAAAAAATTGGCGGCCTCTGTGGGATTTTAACCCACCCCAGCAAGGGGAAAGCGTTAGTACAGCCAACCCTCTATCTAATTGAGCTATGAGGCCCCACCCGGAGCCGTGAGTTTAATCACACTTGGGTCAAGTTACCCGCCAAGCCTACTGCAACGTATGGAATCCACCAATTCTGATACAGTAAGTTGAGAGTTCAAGCAGGCTTTCCTAAACCATCAATCTTGAATCCACCAGATGACTACCAGGTGCTTATGAAATCCTGCTTGGGCCGTCAACTTACTGCATCAGAATTGGTGGATTCCATACATTGTAGTAGGTTGGGCGGGTAACTTGACCCAAGTGTAATTAATTTGACGGCTCCAGGTGGGTGGCTCGTAGCTCAGTTGACTAGAGCGTTGGCTGTACTAAAGCCTTCACCTTGCTGGCATGGGTTTAAATCCCACCGAGGCTGCCGAGGTTTTCACAGGTGGGTCAAATGAATTCCGATAATAGTTAAGAAAGAGAAAGCCCGTCTTCCAAGTGAACGGACATGGGCCTCAATAACCACCTGGACTCGGCTTGAAAACTTACGCCTTTCCTGTGCATGGTCGGAATAAAACTAGTGTATCTCAAAAATGAGGCAAACAAATAATAATTTCGGTTTCGCTTTTCCTTTCGATAGCATTTTGAGCTGCTTAAGGATTCTCCCATTGTGTCAGTGCACATGTACATGTATATGTGTTCAAGTATATGCGTATCTGATTTTTACTGAATTTTTACAAGTTGCATTTTAATCTCAATTAATAAACACGGTTAACCTATAGCAAATATACCTACGACAACAAAGTCATAATAATAGAAAATTATGCAATGTTGAGCCTCAATGAGACTGGTTACTCTGTGTGGACAAAGGTGGCCAACCTAACCGGAAACTGTACAGTTTACATCTTCATGGCCACCTTGAATAAAAAATCTGATGAGTATGATAATTATTTGGTTATGTAACCGGCATCTGGGGCCCTACGGCCACCCTCCTTCTTATGTACATTTTATTTTTTAATGTTCTCTGTGTCAGGTCTCACGCAGTATACGCTATCAAAAGGAGGGCGATAGAATAACTGTCAGACGAGTACGGGCTATGCATCCACAGCGGTGGACCTTTGAAGGATCCTGCCGCCATCAGTAACATGGCGATCGCGTCTACGTTCCAGTTCACTAATCGGTACCACCCTCATCGTCTCCGCTGGGAAATCGGCACCAAAATAATTGCTCCCACGCTCGCGCTCGCTGCGCTGCAGGCGCGTGCGTACACAAGTTCTGGACGCGGAAAAGCGAAAAACGATGCACCTGCGACGGCGGCAGTTTCTTACGCTGGCTTCACGTCCCAAGGTTACTTTGCGCACTCACAAGAGCCCGTGTTGACCTCCCGGCGAGCGTGTACGTGACGAGTCGCCGCAATCTACGCTTCCTAAGTTTCGCACGTCCTAATCGACAGCTTGTTCATCCGCTGGTAAGCTGGGAAGGAAGCTTGGCTGATATTGGGTGATGGTTTGACCGTTGTGACCTTTGCTATCGGACCCCGGTCAGCAAGCCGTTTTTCCTACGAACGCGTCGGCGCGAACCAGCGCAGAACGCCAGCTGTTACCGCAGGCGAGGCATAGAGGGTTCGGAATGAGGCGAAGACAGGAGGTTGTACTGAGGTAGAATAAAACCTTGGGGCAGCCATAAGGGGGCGGTGTCAACAAGGGTGACTAGTACAGCTGATATCTGACGAATATACCTCGAAGAGGCCCGGTTTGAATCGTGACCAGTGGGTCTGGCCGAGCTCCACGCATCTTGATTTTGTGCTATTCGAACCGACATCTGACAGGCAGGGTCTGACAGGTTCTGCAACCGCTGAGACCTCTGGTCCGATCGTCACGGTGGGCGGTACGCGTATGGCAATCCATCGCTCATCGGCCAACAGTCCCGACACCCTGGAGAGTGAGGGAATGAGAGGCAAAGCGTAATGTACGTTCACGCGTGCTTGCACAAATTTGATTGTGGGAACTAGGGTGATATACAACCACTAAAAGTGTGTCATCCTCTTCGAAGTGGCAAGAGGGGAGAGGCGACAGTCATGGCGGGCCACTGGCGAAATACTTGCCTGTTATAGTAGGGGTTGAGAAAATAGAGTTTGATGGGACGACTTGGCTCCTGCACCTAGATTGAGCCAGAAAGAATGGGAGACAGAGACAGGGAAGCCGGTTGAGCTGGGGGATGTCAAGACTAATCGATCCTTGTCGCCATGAGGTGATGAATCACAATCTAAACTGATACAACTTGACAGACATTGTCTTGGAGCGGATGTTGAAGAGTTGAGATCTTGACGTTAGCAATTCACTTAATGGGATGAAAGTGATGATTTCTGTCCTTTTGTGGTAGTTCCACAGAAATCATCGAGTTTTCTCTCTTTCTATTTCTCTTGCTCCACCCAGATTCAAATGTACATTGGAAGCCTCACACGATAAGGCTATTGAATACAGGGCTTGCATGCTTTATTTCACTCGTTTTTATACGTAAACAGTCCCTTAACATAGATAAGGAGGAGATTTAATGGCAAAGTTACAGGCATTTTTCAAAATGAATTGGAATTTGCCTCAGGGAAATAAATTTATAATTTAAGTCTTACCAAAAACTCTTAATCAGGGTAAGTTGTTTTGGTCCAATATATGATCAAGGAATAGGAAACTGTTACACAAGTTGAAATGTGCTAAATTCCAGGGAGATTTAGGTTAGTGTTAAGATAAGGTTGGGGTGAAGTTTAGGGTTAGGTTTCATACTAGAGTTGGAGGCAACACACAGGGAAAATTTCCCTTCCGGGAATGTAGCGTACGTCAATCTGATGAAGGTTCCTATTTGCGAATCTTATTATTGATCCTTTTGCATCTCCTTAATATTATGTGTTTGATTTGACGCTCAAAGCCATTTATATAATATAAAAAATTTGGACAGTCGCTTGATCATACAGACACTTTGGTCTGATATGGCCTCATTAACTAGAATCCGATGTGTGTGTGAAGAGGTGCATCAGCAAATAAGTTCCCGATACGTGATAGATCATGGATAGATAACAACTTTCCTTTTAGAATAAATACCAACCTACAAGAACGAAGAATACGAGGTGATCAGGCACTGATGAACTTTGGTTCAGTGATGCGCTTATGACGTATCTGATAGATCGCGTCTATGAATGTGTGCAGACGTTTGTTATGGTCGTTGGCTCATACGAGGGACCACGCAGTAGATGCACTGAACCAACACGATGAACAGTTCAGGGTGTGGCAAATTGTATTGGGGATGCGCATTCGTAACAAATGCTCCAAATGGAGGTGTTGTTGCACGCTTGGGCGCAGACTCGCGCTGCTCCAACCATCCGGTTAGATCCAGCCTCCTTAAATCTGGGTCAACACTGAATTCAGGTGGGTGAGGGAGGATGGACTGCGGTAGTTGTTGCGCAAGTGTAGTATCAGTATTGCGCAAGTCAATGTCTTTGCACTCATCCTGTTCCGGGGCACGTGGTGAACCTCGTCAATAGCGATGGCCTAACTGTAGTGTTTCTAGTCCTAGATGGAGACATTTCATTTGGCCCTCAACAGTTTTGCCCATGAAGGTTCTTCATATTCTATCTTTGATAAGGCCATCTGATATCATGATTGAATGCTATCTCTTAAGTGCGTTGGGGTATCGAACGTTCGTGTTGCATGATAGTTAGTGGGCATATTTAAAGGCAAACAAGGACTCGATGCATTCCATGATACCATTTGCATTGTGCTGCGTACACTTTTTCTCAGATGGATTCTTCTTTGAATGAACTTGCCGCTTTTTGGAATGAATGCTGGCCGGAGCCTCATGGAACTCCATCTGATAGAACAAAAGTAACTGGTTGGGAATGAAATGGAACGGGTTATGAATCTGATAATATATGCATTACCGCGATTTGACCACGAGAGTATATTTCTATGAACTGGCTCCATTTAAAGAACCAAAGTCATTGGAACTCCCGTCGGTGTTCTCGTTATTTATGCTTTCTTTTGTTTAAATATCAAAGAAATTCCAGCAGAGGACGTATTTCAAAGACTTGTTAACCATCCAAAGTTAAAAAAAATTTGCAAAGTATCTCACAACGCGATAGGAAACTATGGCATGGCCATTTACTAGCAGTAAAGTTAAAATGCAAGCCATGTAGCGTCTTCAGACATCGTGGAGTGGAAAAAGTAGTTCGTTGGCAAGATGCAATTAAGGTACAGTTAAATACGTTAATTAGCCTTCGATTTTTGTTTTAATCAACGTGTGAGTAAATGAAGCGTGGCTTCTTTCTTAATTTTCAAATAATGGAAGTATGCAAAGAAGAACAAAGATGCATTGTATTTTAAAATGATATCGAGCAACGCGTTTTATAATTACCTTAATAACTAAGGTAACTTAATGCATGAATGTGTGGTAAATATGAAGGTTTAATTAAATAAGATGTGTGATTAAACTTTTACTCATTTCAGTATGTAATCATTAAGTAAATTTCAATCTCGTTATTCGAACACAACATGCATTTGCAAATGGTATTACGGATCCCTGGTTGGATTTTTCACTGAAATTTTCTTGGAATTCTAATTGGTAAAGTGAATTTTAAACATATACCATACATTTGTTAGCTTTTCAGAGTTGTTCATAGTCCATGTATCTATAAAGAACAGTTCACGTCATACAAAAGATAACATGGAACAATATCTGGGAAATTTTGAATAAGTCGAATGTTTCATCAGTGGTGTTAAAATCAACAGTTTTCAATTTCATCAAAGCAATGCAGGAAATCATTATTCCATGGAGTAAGCCGAACACAGTTACAGGATTTGCCTTGCATATTTTCTTTCATTCGTTCAGGTAATTACGTACTCTGCTACTACGTGCCTCTTTGAGAGAACATCTGAACCAATTATATCTGTAAAAAGGGATGATTGCTTCATTTTTTTGGGGGCATCACAATTTTGTCACTGGCCCTATTTACATCTCCCAAATAATCTTGTTTTGAGAAACCAAAATCAATGAATTAATTCATTGATAGTTAGATGTTTCGTAGTGGCCTCATTCCTTTTTCTACCACACTGTTAGCGCTGCAATATAGGGCAAGAATGCTTATTTCAATAATAGGCTATTAGAGACAGCATTAAAAAAGGTTTCATAATATGAATGAAAAATCTCAATTTTGTTGCTCTGCTTTTCAATCAGGAGGTCAGATTTAACATGGCCCATGTTTAAGAAACTCTCACCTTAAGTTGTGAGATTAGCTCTGAAATGACGCGTAAATTCATACCGCCTTATTGTTTTCTTTTGTAGTACATTCAAAAGTAAGTTCGCGTAACTTGTAAGAGACTTCCTTGTTGCTTTAGAAACTATAGGGACGCTGCGTTCTCCCTGCAGAAGAGGAAATTGTATGCTAAATTGCCGGCCGGCGTCAATAAGTCCATCATCAGGATCCTGCTGTTTTCGTCAATTGGAGCTATGATTAGGGAAGAGGCACAGAATTTGCACATCGGGTGGTGAAATCCGACTGCTCTACGTTCCACAGCCCTGCAGTTGCCATCAAAAGCAGTCCTTGTAGTGATGTAAGTCAACCAATCACGTACACAGCTACATATCAACGCTATTTACTTTAATTTAGAAATCAAAGTCTAAATGGAGACCCCTTCAAAAATCAACGATTAGACATTTTGCATTTTTCTATTGCAGACTTCAGGTTCCACAGAGACTCATGTCACCTACACTATCCCATTTTTTACTAAAAGTCATAGCGCTCCTAGGTTTAAGCTGTTCGACCTCCGGACGTTTTAAACAATTTTTTTAAGAAATCGTACTGTGACAAACTCAGTTGTACTTTATTTGTATTGAGTTTGTATATTAACTCATTTTAAGCACTTAATATTTTTAATCAAAAATTTGAATCCCCCTACGTGCTGAGGATGATATGTTGCAGAGAATATAGTATTTCGTCTGAAATGGAAATTTTTCTAAAATGCCACATTGACTATGAACTAAAGTTATTAGTACAAAAAATTTCCAAATATGGCCAAACTTGTGACGGGAAAATAAATATAAAATTTAACTAATCTAAAAATTTATTATATGTTCTGAGTAATTAATTTAGGACAGTTCCGTGCATGGGGATGGGCTAATAAGATGGAGACTTTTGGTGCTGTGCCGAGGCTGTTTGCTTTACTTTAGATATCTAACAGTATGCCATCATCTGAACTTTTACTTTTTATGTCAATGTTAATTTTTATTTCCACAAGTATCTAGCTATTGTATGTGTTTATGCATGCATGTATGCATAATTTATTGACAACTTAACACAGAACCTTTTCGGGCTTTGCAGCAACTTGACGACACGCTTGGAGCAGATTTACAAGAAGATGCATGGGAATCCGGTAGGTCCAGGGCGTCGTGCGACTCCGCGACAACAGGGTTTGATGAATTAGCGAAGGGCATTCACACTTTAAACTCCAGCAAGCGGCAATCTTCAACCGAAAAGTCAGTGGAAAACCTAGATGCCAAAAATCTCCTCAACACTTATTTTAAGGTTAGAATAAATGCTTGCCCCTTGATTGCTTCTTGTTAAAAAATTGTGCGAATGGTACACATGGTGTGAGGAACCAAATTTTCCTTTGATATTGCTAGAATAAGAGCAGCAGGTCTGTCGGTGTACGCATTCTTGGGCACAATTTATTACTAATGTATCCCAGACAAGTCTAGGTAAAAGCTAGGAGCAGAACATTCGCAAAGAGGAGGTTAATATAACAGGGTGAGTTATTCAAAGCAGATGATTGATAATTATAAATAACAGATGAAAACCTAGATGTCGTTAGTCTTAAGATAAATATGCATAGAATAAGTGGCCGTGGCATTATGACGAAAAATAAGTGACTGGGAAATAGAATTGAAACGATGGAGGCTGAAATGTCTTGTTCGACCTATTAACTGTTGTCATAAAGTCATTTCATAACCCAGAACGGACAGACCCTTACAGGTGCAAGCCCTAGTTCAATGGTGGGTCCATTGACTTAATGGTCCGAAGACCCTGAGCTCGCGTCCCCTATTTCCAGCCTAGGGTTGTGGTAGGCTGACTGCCCGATGATAGTTAAAAGCAAAAAAACCTTTAGTGCCACTTAAATGTGGGAACAATCGGTTTCGTTACGAATACCCAGGCATTGTATCCTCCTTGGATTTTTAAATACGGGAAAAAGGATCAAGTTGGAATTTTGAAGAGAAGGATTTCAAAGGCAGAAGACGGAATATTTCGGTCGACATGCAAGTTCGCTAGAAACCGTCAAATTAAGTGTAGCTGCAACCGAACGCTCTTACGAGGCTTTTGCCAAGTGATCGAAGTTTTGAACTGCGTTAACCCTTGGAGGAAGCAGTTTTACCTTAACTGATCACAGCAACTAGATGGCTAACTTTTAGAGTAGTTTTCGTTGATCACCAAGACTACTGAAGTTACACTGCGCAGAAAATTAGTTGTAAGTGATTTCATTACCCCCGTTACGCATTCACTTCGCTTCTCCATCTCAGTTAGCACACTTGTAAAAACAGTGATGAGTTATCGTTCCTGAGTGCTTTATATCAAGAAGTGACGATTGTAGGGTTTGTTTGAAAATGACAGGTGGAATGCATTGGTGTAGCTGAAAAATTATTTGTTTCCTTGATACGCATTTGAAATTTATAAGCGGTAAATTTTTAGCAAGCTCTTCTTATTCGCATAGTCAGACACAGAATTTGGGCGTTATATGTGCTATGTAAGAAAAGATTCGGCGTGGTCTGTGCTACTCAATGTAGATAACTAAATCACTGTCATCCATTGAAGACTGGGCAAAAACATTTAAATGCAAAACACTCCGAGAATCTGATTATATGAGCTTAGACAATGATATGACGTTGGTGACTTAAGTTAGACATATCTAATAGCAAAGCCTCTGAAGCAGGAACTCATTTCGAAGCCGTTGGGTGTTGTAAATAGGCCTTCCTGTGAAGGGGAGCAAATAACTCTTAACATGGAAGCTCATGTTGCTGACAGGTTTATTTACTTTCGATACTTACCTAGTAAAGTATCTATACCCTTTTTCTGTAAGAAAAGGAAGACATGCGTAATAAACAGGTTGAATACTAGCTAGTTTCTTATGCTGAGCATGGAGTTATATTTGCATAAACCGATGCAATGATTTGTAAATATATTCAAGGGTGGTTCTTGTAAAATTTCAAACAAATTCTGAAATATATTTCCATTAAAAAGGATTACTTGAGTAGTGCTGTTATATTGATTATCTTGTAGCATAATCCCAAGCTATTTCAGACACGTTAGGATGCCAGCTCTTGAATTCGCGTAGTTCAAATCGCCTACAAAAATCATACCTGGTAAAAAAGCATAACTAAATTAGTATGTATTTTTTCTACTAGTTTTTAACATCCTCATGTATTCTATTATCTTTAACAGAAAACGCAAATCGGCTCTCATTCAAATTTCATACTCAAAGGAAGGGTTTGTTTAAGTTTTTAAAAGGTTTTCACTTATGAGCTTTTTAAGACTCTACAATGTCCATTCAAATAGCGTCATATCCGAGTGTTCATTAATGTCCCTCGAGACGTGCACACCATAGTCCATATCCATTGCAAGCTCTAGGAACTATATGGTAGCTGCTTACACTGAAAGCGCTGTAGAATGAAAACCCTAAAAGCAACTGCAGTGGCAGATAGGGCATACAATTATTCAGATGTTGGAAACAAATAGTAAAACCTATAGATTACATTTCTTTATGAGCGTAAAAGTTGAATCAAATCTTATTTTCTATCAACTGAGTACAAGAAAGCCTTTATTTAAAAATAAACCAGATAATATATTTGAGTTTGTAAAGGCATCGGAAATCAATAGAAGAAAACATAATATTTCAGTAGACATTTTTAGGAAGGCTTGCCTATGCAGGTGGTTTACTAGTCGTGTATTCTAAAGCCGGCCTCCTGGTGTGTCAGATAGAGCTTGGATTATTCTGTAAGCTTATCAATATTGCAACCCACTCAAGTAATCCTTCCCAATCTAAAAGGCCTTTCCAATTTTTGATTAACGGTTTTTGGGATCCATCACTGATTTTAGATTTTTAAAAAAATTATTCTTACCGTCTTGTAGTGGCCATTGCGCTTATTGCTTAGAAGTTGTTTGGGTAGACAGGGTAATAGGACGTCCCTGTAGTGCAGTTGGTCTTGCGCTAAATACAAGGAAGGTTACCTAAAGCCGTCTTCTAATCCTATTGAGTGGGTGAATTAATTATGAGCTTTAATAACAGTACCAGAAAGCAGTCTAGCTAGGCAGATATTAACTGGTTGGATTATTAATTAAGTTTCGGGTTGTCGACAATGTGAAATTGAGTAACTTCACAGTTGAACATATCAACGTACCTTTTCCCGAGTTACAAATTATTCCAAGTTGAAGAATGCAATGCCTAGAACATTCATTCTACTAGTTATATTTGCATACAAAGCTTATGCGGAACACAAATTGGAATTTTACGGAGCCAAGACCAAATGTAAGGGCTTTAATGCACGCGTAATTTTGATCCTTTATGTTTACCATCGTAAGCACAAACTGATGGTTTGAGAACGAGCATATTTCTTGTTATCTATGAAAGTGGCACGCTAATGGCCAGGGGAATATCCAGAAGTGGAAATTTGATTATTCGAATTCCGGTTTTGCCTTGTAAGTAGGGGCAGAGACGCTGTCGGACTAGCGGTTTCTGCGAACTCATAATGGGCTTCTTTATAAAGATCATTTCCCATATACTTTTAGAAACGTAGCCTCGCAAATTCGATCCCCAATGCTTATAATGAAGAAGGTCACTCACCAGCCAGTTCTGATGGGAAGAAGCGTTGCCGGAAACTTTCATCTGAACAGCTTATCCCTACCAATGACACCGAAATGGTCAACGGAATGATCAGGGGTTATTTACGAGACAGCTTCTCTCCAACTGCCTCCTCGCTGCTGACATCGCAAACGAAGTACTTCAGCTTAACAACTTCGAACTCCTTATCTCCATCAAAGGTATCTGCCTCTTCCCCTCGTCCAACTGGTGGGGCCGAAAATCACCAGTACCATCGCCAACAACATAAGCAGCGCCAGCAGTCACGTGACGGTTTTATAAATACAACTTTCTTCTCTGATCTCAAGGCACCCTTCAACTTTTCTGTAAGTCCAGACGAGGAGACGGAGCAGGAGGAGGCCGGAATCATTGGTCCAGAGCTTCTTATAGCTGCCTACAATGTGAGTTCTGCTCTATTTATTCTTGATATTCTTGTGTTTATATATTTCACCAGCATCGTTTGCTCTTACATACGAGAAATTTCCGGTTCCAGGGTCTCAAGAAAAACAGTACAGAACATTTTTTCTGACTGTTGTCACCAGTTGCTTTTTTTCATGACAGACTTATTAATTAGGCGATTTTAGGATGTTGCGGGACAAACAAAAGGGTTCTTTCTAGCTAAAGTTGCTTGCTATTTCCTCCGGTTGCTACCACGTAAAAAATTAACTCTAATTGGAGACCTTGCCCTACCGAGGTCCCCGACCAGACTGACACGTACGTACATAGAGCATGATACGAAAATGAATATTCCCCAAGTCTTGATCCTGAAACATACTTGCCAGCTCACTCACTTACATCAGCCCGTTGCATGTGGGGACCAGACCAAAAAATCCCCACATGATTACGATGAATTTTTACGATTGAGTTCAAAAGAAAATGAGGTGATCCTTGAAACAAAGTGTTTGTTAGCCTGATGCTTCGGATTCTCTCCCGAACCCATCATCAGAGGCGGTTGCAGAGAAGGGGAACTGGGGCGCAAGGTACGCAGTATTTATAGGGCGTGGTGGCCAGGTAACCGCAGGTGTACTCTCGTTTACAGGCCTGACTTCGCTCGTGCCAACAATGTCAAACTGATTTTGCGTGTCAGCGTTTTTACGGGGTTTGTTTCTCATGGGACGTAGAACTGTTGATCCTCCAAGAATAGACTGAAATGCATTTTATGAGTATTTATGCAGAACTGCATCTTGGTGCTTATAAGCGTTCGAAAACAGGAGCTTTTAAAAAATTGCATCTCAAAATGGTATAGACATCTGGCGAACTTTCGACTCTGATTCTTAAATTTTCCAGTTTATACTGTCTGTAGAAATCATGAGACTATATGCATGATTCGATTCAATTATTTATGACGTGTCCTCTTTACTTTGGAAATGTTTACATATGTCTCTTACAGCTAAAATTCGACGTGGCTTAAGTCATGAACCCTGTAGATGTTCAAGTCACTGAAGTTGGAATATTAGAGTGGATTGGAGAGTCAAAAACTCGAGAAATCGGGTAGGCCACCGGATAACTCTTGACTAGTTTAGTTCACCGGCAAATCTTCCATCATTAGCAAAAATCCACTGACCGGAGAAGTGATGGTAATAGGCTTATAGTGAGGGAGTTTGATGCTGTTTCTACCTCACTATGCATTCCCAGATGCACCATGGTCCAGTGGCGAGTTTCCATAGCAGTGGATGGCCCGATATAAAATCCGACCTATATGCGCTAGTTGCGTGACAGATTTCAATTCCTCGAAACCAGCGTCGGTGTGAGGTATCGTGAACGTCATATTAAAAAGAACCCATTGTAATTTGACCTTCAGTCAATAGTCTTCCAAGACTCGACTTTTGGTGCACCCTCATTTCTCTAAATAACTAGATTTATTATAAAGAGGGAATTAAGTGCCAGGAAAGTTTCCTTAGGAACGATCTCAATCACTCTTCAAGTTTCTTCCAGGCACTAGTCGGAAGTATTAGTCAAATCAATTGAAGATGCTTTCAGATTAAATTATTGACGTAACATCGGTTCCATATAGCTTACGTGGTTACCGTTTAAACATAACACAAAAGCCTAGCTCTTTTAGGGGCCGAAGTTTATCCTATCAAAACGTCTTTATGTGACACGTAGTTTAACCTCTTAAACGGACTTTAAAGGGGGTACCTATAGGATTTAAATGCATATTTGGTTACCAAAAGTTGGGCATGGTTCCCCCTTACGGTCAATATAAGGAACCGAACTCTATTGCGTCCGTGTCATGGAAGCTGTCTAGGAGGGATATGTTGAGCTTAACCAAATAGGGTCATCACATACACTAAGCCAAACATCCTAAACACCGATGAAGCACCTTAAAGACGTCCTCATAGATCGTTTGCCAGGTTTGCGTCGGACTCCGCTTCACCCTAATTAAACTCCACTCATCTGATAATGATAATAATTGTTACTTTTGATTTCTGGTACGATTTTTCTGTTTTATTCACGAATTTGAATTCAATGCCTGTCAAATAGATCATATTACCCGCTATCGACGGTCGGATTTAAACATGTCTAGGGTGCTCCTGTTTTGTTTACTCCTCAACCTACAGCATTTTTTGAAGTAAGCTTCGAAACTTTTGAATTTTAAGAACCAACATCACATTGAGAAGAAGGCTACCACTTTTTAGAAAACGAAATAATGGGAAGGTAGTCAAATTATCTGTACAACAGGTGTTCAGGTGTTTGACTAAGAAATATTATCTCCGATCTTCAAATAATTTTGCTACACTTCTCCCACTTGTCCACACTGAGCTCATCGTTTCTAGAACTTCGTACGTAAATTGGTTGACGAGACACTGGATCGGACAATTACTTTTTGTGAGCAACCACGGCATGCAATTAGCGCGCTTGAACGCATCTGCGCTAAAGCCTGGCCACAGTTAGAGTCGAAGCGCCATCGAAATCGCATCCGGGCCTACTTAAAGGCTTGCCGACGCAATTCTAAGAAGAATCGTGGACAAATCAATATGAAAGAGCCTCCTCTGAACGGACTGTCAGTGGAGGCTCGTCAAATGGTTGTGTTCGCCCTAAACCTAGTAACGAAGGACATTGAACAGCTTCGACAAGTAAGTTCACATACATTTTTCAAGTTTCAAACTCAAACGTAGTACATTAACTTAGTGAGGAATTTTCGAAATTTTACTTTCCTTCAAGTATCTTTTTTTCTGTAGTTGCAGAGTAAGTCATCCAGAAGTGAATAGTTCACGTATTCTTGTATACTTGTACAAAAGACAAAAGTTTGGTATTTTCTTAATTTATTAAATTAATTTTTGAAGCCAGGACAATGTAACAGTCTTATTTTTCTGTACATTTTCTATGGTAGGAGCTAAAAAAAGAACAAGGATCAACACTCTGTGGCCAGAAGAACGGTCTTCAGACGGAACCAAGTGACAGAAAGGCTGACTCGTCCTGCTATACACTGCGGTCGGACTCAACAAGTTACCTCCCATGCGTTAAGTCAAGTGGCCTTCCTGGGTGTAGAAAAACGCTCCAACAGCATCAGCAGCAACAACAATCACTTCCATCTCAACAGCAGCACCCTATTGAGGAGAAACTTCAAGCTGGCGTGGTGTCTTCATCGATGGCGGATAGGCCAGTTACAGCTAATAGTCTGAAGGGTCAGACTACCATTGCGCCATCCACCTCCTCGTCACCTTCGTCATCCGCGCTGCTGCCCACCAGTCCTGCTTTTGACTTTGAGCGGGACTGCATGGCTGCAATGATGCGACTCTTTCCTGCAGCCTTCCACCTGAGCTCTCATTTTGGCGCTGATTTCAGTCTTGCGCTCCGAACAGCAGCGATGCAGACTCTCATGTTTCCCACAAATGGAAACGGGGGAAGTGGTGATAGTGGCGTGGCAGACACCAATCTCTTTCAGAGCCCTGTTCATTCCACTCATGCAAGCGCCAAATCGAGTAGCCATGAGTCCATTCGCTCTGGCCTGGAATGTTATGAGAAAAGGCCGACCGTTCCCGGGGTCTTTAAAGGGGCCTACCGACCAAGGGAGGATGAAACACATGGTTCCATGAGACTACCAAGTCTCCATGAAACTGTTAGACAGGACATATCGGCACCGCCAGCACACTTTGCCGCAGTAAAATACAGTCCCACTCTCAAGGAAGCCACTGCTCGCCTACTTGATGTGCGTCCACTAACACAGGTGACGGGACAATTTTGTACAACGTATTATTACCTACTATAATTGATTTAAGTAAATGTTTTATTTTAGATGAATTAATGTCTTCCTAACTTGCGTTTCAGGAGGATATTTCCTACTTCCAACACTACCAAGACGTCATGCAGGATGCCTTAGAGTATATAAAAGGGGTTTCACAAATGCTCTTGAAAAAGGCTGAAGTACTTGAGGACCACTTCAAATCTACCAGGGCTTCACTTACACACTTGCCGCTCAATTTTTCCAATAACATTTAATTTCAGCATCAATCCTTCACCTCAGCTACCTAACTCCCTGTACAGCCTTCTGTTAACTTTCCCCTCTGTTGTCAATCTTCCCCAAGCATCTAAGTTGGTGATATTTGTGTATCATAATGAGAAGAGTTCTATTTACGCGTTAATTAATGACGCGGTTTGGCATTAACGAGCATGCATGGAGATCCGCTTACTTCCAACAACCTTAATGCTGCGCCAAAGTACTGTTTTCTCGACCTTTTTAAAAAATGAGTTTGACCTTCCATATCTCACACGGGTGAATGACACCATTTTCGTTCTGGTTATTGAAGCGAAATCTATTTGAAAGCAATTTAACAATGCAGTGACCGATTCGCTACATTTGCGTAGGATAAAGCAGAAGCGAAAAGCTTCTCTTGTAACTTATTATTATGCAGATAGATTTGGGTCATGAAAAACGGTTTTTCGACTCCGATAAAACTTTTCCGACCAACATATGCTTTCGACAAAATAAGCCCTAACGTGTTCAAATTATGTATGAACTCAGTAGAATCAATTCATGTAATCCTCTTTCGTGTAAATGCAACTGAAAAAAACGAAGTGCTGATTTAATACTGGTGACTTCAGTCCTACAGCCACCCAAAATTTTTGTGACTTACTCGGTGTTTAAGTGCTAGACTCTGAGTAACTGCGTTTAGCAAACAGTGTAAGTTGCTATTTTTGTTCATTAACAACTAATTCAATATCAGAATGCAAACTGACAGTTTCAATATCGAACCAATTTGGTAAGGTGGTATTTAATTTATGATAGAGGTCGGGCTGCTCATTTTATAACTTCGTATTTTTAGTCAAATCATGGTAAACTAGCAAATGCTTCAATGGGAACCCATGTAATGCAGGCTAAACTACAGGGAGGTTATAGTTAGGAGTAAGGTCGGTACTAGGGCTGAGTTTAGGTTTAGGATTAGAGCATTGGAATGTGCGTTCTGCTTGGAATTCAGAGCTAGGTCACCTGTATTACATATGTTGTTCCTATTCCTTTGTCTTCCCGTTCTTTCACGAACGGTTAAAGTTCAGATGTCAAAGTTCATTTATCGGGCACGCTGTGTGGAGGGGGTTTTTGCGATATGATATTTTTGGTGCTTAACCTGCCTCCTATCCCTGTCTGCTCTAAAATAACAATGATAGGTATTTTAAATCGTTTTCATTTCTTGATATCCGTGGATATTCATTTTTGTGGTTTCAATGTCCTTTCGAACAATAAAGCCAAGCATTGCCTGTGACGGTAACACACACAGATCCTACTTGAAGAGAATGGAGCATATTTTTGAGAATGTCAGCAAAAATAGAAGACCAGATGATTAAAGAGTCCCGTCCAATTTTGTGCGAAGTACAGTTGTTACGAATGGAACAGCCATCATCCTCAAGCTCCTGTGTAATTTTTAATGGTTTGATGTAACTTTATGATGTTATTTTCCTAAGAAAGGGCTAGAGGATAGATATACTGGACAAGTATGAGAACCAAGTCATATCTGAGCTGTTGTCACACTTTGTTAATGCGGCCTCTTTGAGACTCTCACTGATATGAAATCCAAGCACTTCTCATGGAGGTATTCTGTGGAGACCATGTTGTGTGTGACGAGCTAGGGCATTTCAAAGGTATTCACTCCAATGCTCCAAAATATATTTTCACATGAACAGTTCGGTTCTGTGTGTGCTGTCCACCAAAAAACAGCCTTGATGGACACGAACATTCGGCCCCTTTTGCTGTGATAATATATATATATATATATATATATATATATATATATATATATATATATATATATATATATATATATATATGGGTATGGCTGGCTGATGACGGCTAATAAGCCAGAAATGGCCATTCCGATCTCCCTTGTCTTTGTCGGTTCCACATTATCAACATATGCTACACGTCGCTATGCGACTGCCTGTGAGGGCTCTAGTCTAACTTCCAGGGCACAACGGAACATAAACGTTCCTTAAGCAGATCGGTGAGCCACACACTATCATATATATATATATATATATATATATATATATATATATATATATATATATATATATATATATCATGGCAAGGACATAATCAGTATTTTCCGACATGATACTCAGCTAAAAGCCCAGACACGTGTTTCGCCGATGTTTCTGCTGCTGTGTGACACAGCAACGAGGGGTTCGGCTCTGGGCTTTTAGCTAGTATCTATGTCGGAAGTACGGTATAACGTCTTTGCCATATAAGATTCATACTACTTGTAGTAAAACTTGTTTGTTGAATGGGCATTACGTGGTTATTCCACAGTGGTTGATTGTCTTCGACCCAAATGTTCATTGAAATTTCGGGTCTGACCCTAAAAAGTCATGTCCGAATCACCTGACTCCATGTCCTGCACTTAATAATTTCAGAAATTATTTACCCGATATATATATATATCCGTAAGGCCTATATCCATAGCTGCCTTACGGCTGCTGGTGGGGCTCGAGAGTTAGCCCCAAGGCACAACGGGACGAGTGAGTCCTGTAACCGATCGGTGAGCACCTACTTACCATATATATATATATATATATATCACGTTCATCCTCTCCTGAAGAAGAGGAAGGAGAAGAGGGGGCGAGTTCATGAACCAAATTGTATTTGTAATGACGTTTCGAAAGCTTTTTCGCTTCCATCATCAGAGTACAGTGCTTGCTGCACCTGGTGGTCTTGAGTTAGTCAGTCTTGCCGCGTGCCTCGTATTATATCCATGGTGGACGCGTGAACTTCGACCGGCCCGTTCGCTGCTGACTTCCATAGGCCTCCCGGAGGATGAACGCCGGCGGGCTCGCGTGACCGCTGTCCCCTTTGGAGCCGTCGTAGGTTTAGGCCAGGCAGCGTGCCTGTTGGCTTCCCCCACTTCCATCAGCGGACTGATCAGTCGTTGCTGCTCTCGTGAGTTGATCTCGGTTTCACGGGCGCATTGGAGAGGCAGTGTTTGACTTTGGTCATGTGACCTTCGGCCGCCACCCCACTTTTCCGTGAGCGTTGGCTCTCGGTTCCGCGTGCTCGTTTGCCTTATGGGCCCTGGCCGAACTGATCCGAGCCTTGTACGAAGCGCCTGGTAGGCGGGATGTAAGTCGATAGCTCGGTTGAGTGTGCCAGTTGAGGACCAACTCTCGAGCACCAGTCTGGCCATCTTCTCATTGGCTCGGCCAATCACCCTCGTTTTCTCAAAGGCGAAGTCGTGGTTCAGCTGTTGTGCGTGACCATAAACCAAAGACAACTCGTCTTTGCGGTTGATTGCAAGTCGATGTTCATGCAATCTTGTGCCCAGGCACTTGCCCGTTTCACCAACATACCTTGGATCACAATCTTGGCATGGTATGCTGTAGACCACTGCTGATTGTTCTGTTACTGGAAGCGGGTCTTTGGGCTTCATGACTTGCTGTCCAAAAGGTTTAAGGATTCTTGCCGTCGCCTCTGAAACGTTCCTCACATAGGGGATTGCGAGCCAAAACTTTGGCTTTTATTCGTTCGACCACTCAAACTGAGGCGTCCTGAGGCATTTGCGGATGAAGGACTTGGGATAAAAGTTGGCTGTAAAAAGGGCATGTAATTACTCCATCTCCTCCTTCTTCCCACTGTCGTCGCTGCAGTGTGTTTTAACACGTCGTAAGAGGGTTCTGACAAAACTGAGTTTGTGGCCAACAGGGTGGTTGCTTCAGAATTGGAGGATGCACCTCGTGTTGGTTGCCTTACGGTAGACCGTTGTCCTTATCTTCCCATCTGCCAGCTTTGTAACCTGGACGTCAAGGAAGGGCAACTGATTGTTGACTTCTTCTTCCATGGTAAACTGGATGTCGGGAAAGATGGAATTCGAGAATGCCCTGAAAGCCTGCAAGTGACTTCTCTTGATTATGACGAACGTGTCGTCAACATATCTGGCCCAGAACTTCGGGTGTACGAGCTGAAGACCAGCTGCTCAAGTCTCTACAAAACTGCTTCGGCAATTTGTCCAGACAGAGGCGAACCCATTGGCGTCCCCTACTTTGGCTCGTAGGCCTGGCCGTAAAAATGTGATGAATGTCATAAGACGCTGTTCTAGGAGTTCGATGATATGCGCTCGTTTATGTTTTTGGTCGGTCTCGTCATATTTTTCCCGGAGAAAGCCATCGATAGTATCCATAGCCAATGCGGGTGGCATAGCGGTAAATAACGAGATCACGTCGAATGACACCATCACCTCGTCTACCTCTACTTCAAGATGTTTGATGCGTGTTAAGAACTCATCAGCTGACTTCCTTGTCCACTATGAATCCTTGGTTAGGAAACAAAGTCGCTCGTACAACCACTTTGACAGCCCAAAAATTGGGGTGCCACGTAAGGAGACGATGGGGCGTAGGGGCACTCCTGGCTTGTGAAGCTTTGGCAGGCCGTAGAAGCGCACCATCGCGGCATCAATGGCTTTTTTGGCCAGCGCTTCTCTTCGCGTGAGAGCTCCTGTCTTCCTCAGCATGTCGACCGTCTTGCTCAACAGTGGCTAACGGAATTCACTGATTGCGCTCTGTGAGGCTCACTCTTTATCCCCCAGCAGCCGCAAAGCGTTTAGAAATAAAAGATGCAGATTAATACTACTGGCAAGGACATGGGAGACTGGAAATGCAATTTCTGGCTAATGAGCCGTTGTCAACCAGTCATATCCAAACCCAGTTTATGTAACACCCAAGCATCGAACCAACGACCTATTGAACAGAAGTCCAGGTCTCTACACATTGAGTCACGTGCTCTTTGTATTGCAGGTGTAGATTGGGAATATTGACTTACATTCGTTGAGGAACGCTCAGTGATGGCTAATGGAACACACTTAATCCACTCTTCCTTAAAGATCACTCTCAACCCTCGCCAGCAGCCGCATAGCGTATAGTAGAAGAAGAGGCAGATGTATATTGCCGGCAAGAACAAGGGAAACTGAAATGGACATTTCTGTCTTATAAGAGGTCCTCAGCCAGTCATATCCAACCCTAGGTACTGTGACTTCCATGGTTCGATCCCACGACACGATGAGCAGAATAACAAAGCTCTACCCGTTAATCCATGGGTTCTTTGTCTTGCCAGTTTAGATCGGGATTATGGACTGGCGTTCTTTGATGAACGCTCAGCAATGGTTGACGGGAATCAGTCGTTCCACTCAGCCTTAAGTCAACACGTCTATCCTTCTCAGCAGCCGCAAAGCGTCTAATAATAGAGGAGGCATATGAATATTGCCGATAAGAACAAGGGAGACTGGAATGATCATTTCGGTCGTATTAGACGTCGTTAGCCATTAATATCAAAACCCAGGTGGTGCAACACCCTAGGATCGAGCACAAGACCTGTTGAACAGAAGTCCAAAGCTCTACTCGTTGAGCCACGGGCTCGTTGTCTTGCTGGTTTACATCGGGAATATTGACTTGCATTCGTTGATGAACGCTCAGCTATGGCTAACGGAACACACTCGTTCGGCTCTGCCTTGAGGCTCACTCTGGAGCCCCAGCAGCAGCTGCATAGCGCCTAGTATTGGAATAGGCGGATGAATATTGCCGGCAAGGACAAAGGAACCTGAAATGGCAATTTCTGGCTTACTAGACGTCGTCAGTCAGTCGTATCCAACCCTAGGTGGCGACACACCAAGGGATCGAACATATGACCCGATGCGCAGAAGTCCAAAGCTCTGCCCATTAAGCGACGGGCTCGTTGTCTTGCCGGTTTATATCGCGAATATTGATTGTCATTCGTTTATAAAGGCTCATCAACGGCTAACGGAACTCTCACGATCCACTATTGCTTGAAGCCCACTCTCACCCCTCGCCAGCAGCCACAGAGCGTATAGTAGAAGAATAGGCGGATGAATATTGCCAGAAAGGACAAGGGAGACTGGAATAGCAATTTCTGGCTTATTAGACGTTCTCAGCCAGTCATATCTAACCAAATTTTGTGCAACACCCGGAGATCAAATCCACGACCCATTGCGCAGAAATCCATCGCTCTATACATTAAGCCACGGACTCGATGTCTTTCTGGTTTAAATTGGGAATATTGACTTGCATTCGTTAATGAACGTTCGCCGATGGCTAACGGAATGCACTGGTTCCACTATGCCTTGAGTTTCACTCTCGATCCTCGCCAAAAGGTGCATAGCACCAAGTAGTAAAATCGGCAGATTATTTTTGCCGGCAAGGACTATGGAGTCTTGAATGGTCATTTCTGGCTTATTAGTCGTCGTCAGCCAGTCATATCCAACCAAGTTGGTGCAATCCCCGAGGATCGCAAGCACTACCCGTTGAACTGAAGTCCATAGCTCTACCCATTGAGCCACGGCTTCGTAGACTTGCCGCTTGAGATCAGGAATTTGACTTGCATTCGTTACTGAACGTTCACTGATAGCTAACCGAACTCAATCGGTCTGCTCGGCCTTACGGCTAACTCTCGATCCCCGCCAGCAGCCTCATAGTGGCTGGTAATGGAAGAGGCAGATTAATATTGCCGGTGTGGACAAGGGAGACTGAAAAGGCTATTTCTGGCTTATTTGCCGTGGTCATCCAGTCATGTCCAACCCAGGTGGTGCAACACGCGAGGTTAGAAACAACGACACGTTGAGATGAATTCTAACGCTTTACTCATTAATCCACGGATTCTTTTTCTTGCAGGTTTAGATCGGGAATATTGACTTGCAACCGTTTATGAGGGCTCATCGATGGCTAACGGAATGCACTGGTTCAGTTATGCCTTGAGTCTCACTCTCGATCCTCGCCAAAAGGTGCATAGTGCCAAGTAGTAAAATAGGCAGATTACATTTGCCAGCAAGGACTAGGGAGTCTAGAATGGCCATTTCTGGCTTATTAGCCGTCGTCAGCCAGTCATAAACAACCCAGGTGGTGCAACGCAGGAGGTTCGAAACTACGACACGTAGAGCACAATTCCAACGCCTTACCCATTAATCCACGGGCCCCATATCTTGCCGGTTCAGATCGGGAATATTGACTTGCATTCGTTGATGACCGCTCATCGATAGCTAATGAAATTTACTGGTTCCGCTCTGCCTTGATTCTCACTCTCGAGCCCCGCCAGCATCAGCATTGCGGCCAGTAATAGAATAGGAAGATGAATATTGCCGGCAAGGACAAGGGAGTCTATAATGGCCATATCTGGCTTATTAGCCGTCGTCAGCCAATCATAACCAACCCAGGTGGTGCAACGCGCAAGGTTCGAAACCACGACACGTTGAGCAGTTTTCCAACGTTCTACCCATTAATCCACGGGTTCCTTGTCTTGCAGGTTTAGATCAGGAATATTGACTTGCATTCATTGATGAACGCTCATCGATGGCTAACGGAATTTACTGGTTCCGCTCTGCCTTGAGTTTCACTCTCGAGCCCCGCCAGCATCATCATTGCGGCCAGTAATAGAAGTGGCAGATGAGTATTGCCAGAAAGGGCTAGGGAGTTTAGAATGGCCATTTCTGTCTTATTAGTCGTCATCAGTCAGTCATATCCAACCAAGTTGGTGCAATCCCCGAGGATCGCATGCACGACCCGTTGAACTGAAGTCCATAGCTCTACCCATTGAGCCCCGGCCTCGTAGACTTGCCGGTTGAGATCAGGAATTTTGACTTGCATTCGTTAATGAACGTTTCAGTCGCCGAAGAGGACGTCTCCCTGGATAACCGATGGTAACAACTAAGAGATACAGTCCAGTCCACCGTCCTGGATATCCTCAGCCGCGCGCGTCGTCAGCACCAGGACTAGTTTGATGACAACGACGCAGCAATCAGCAATCTGCTCGCCAAGAAGATCCGGCTGCACAAAGCCTACGTTGACCGCCCTGCCGATGCAAACAAAACAGTCTTCGATCGAAGTTGCCGCTTAGCGCAGCAGCGGCTGGGGAAAATTCTGGACGCCTGGATGGCTCGCAATGCCGAGGAGATCCAATAGTACGCGAATCGCAACAAATGGAATAACTTATTCAACGCTATCAAGGCTGTCTATGGTCTCACAGCCAAAGGAACCGCTCCTCTTCTCAGGGCTGGTGGACCTACCCAAATCACTGAGAAGACGCAAATTCTGACGCGCTGGACCGAGCATTTCAAAAGCGTCCTCAACCTCCCCCCCCCCTCCATGATTTCCAACGCCACCATCGACTGACTGTCTCAAGTGGAGACCAACGCCGACTTTGATCTCCAGCCCTCTCTCCACGAAACCATCAGGGCCATGCAGCAACTCTCCAATGAGAAAGCACCCGGATCGGTTGTGATCCCTGCTGAGATTCACAAGCATGGTGTCATCCGGCTTACGAATCCAGGAGATGTGGTACCAAAGACATATCCTCCAGGATTTCAAGGACCCCACAATCGTTCATCTCTGCAAAAAATGAATTACCAACCTTGTGACAACCACAAAGGAATCTCTCTGCTTACCATCGCCAGAAAAATCTTCGCCCGCGTTCTCCTAAATCGCCTCAGCAGCCATCTGTAACGAGGCCTCCTGCCGAAAAGCCAGTGCGGTTTCCACCGTCATCGCAGCATCACGGACATGATCTCCGCCGTACCTCAGCTGCAAGAGAAGTGGCAAAAGATGCAGCTTCACCTGGACTCTACTTTCGTGAATCTTACGATGGTTTTTGACACGGTGAATCGCGAATTACTATAGAAAATCAGGCAGAAATTCGGTTGTTCCGAGTGATTCTCTCGTGATGCGTCGGTTCCACGATGGCATGATGACCCACGTCATGGACAACGGAGCCGTCTCAGAGGCATTCGCAGTGACCAACGGAGTGAAGCAGGGCTGCATCCTTGCACCTACTTTCTTCAATCTTTATGTTCTCTGCCATTTTAACGGCTGCCTACCATGACGAAAACCCTGAGATCCGCATCAACTACCGGATGGATGGCTAACTCCTCAATCGTGGCGGATACACTTACAGTCGCATGCATCCACAGCTACGGTCCACGAACTTCTCTTTGATGACAATTCCGCTCTCGACGCGATGGCAGTAGGGGATATATAAAGGAGCATTTTCCTCTTCAAAGCCCGCTGCGAAAACTTCGGCCTGACCATTTACACGAAGAAAACGATGGTAATGTACAAACTGGCGCCTAACAGGGCCTACAATGTATCTTGCAACGACACCCAACTGCAATCCATGGATACTTTCGCCCACTAGGGCAGTAGCACCAAAATGGACGATGAGGTGGCCCACCGGATCTTCAAAGTCAGCCAAGCCCTCGATCGCCTGCAGAACATCGTCTGGAATCGGCATGTTCTCCACCTCTGTACAAAGCTCAAGATGTAGAATGTTGTCATTTATTGACAATGTTGGATGGAGCGGAGGCCTGGACGGTGTACAAGAAGCAAGCGCAGCAGCTCAACCACTTCCATCTCAGCTGTCTCTGGCGGATGCTAAAGCTGAGGTGGCAGTGTGTCGAGGTGCTAGCCTATCTTGCCTTTAGCTAACTGTTCACCCTTCTTTAACTTTAAGGTTTTTATTACTGAACGTGAACAACTGTGCTCTAGCTATCACGCGTAGTATGAAGTGCTGAAATGAACAGGCCTCCTCAGCATCTAAGCTCAGCTGAGACAACTGCAACTACGCTGGAGCGACCACCTCGTGAGGATGGATGACGAGCGACTACCCAAACGACTCTTCCATGGCGATATGGCCACTTGTTCTCGTCGACCAGGGGGTCAAGGGCGACGCTACAAGGACATTCAGAAGACTTCCCTAAAGCAACTGCAAATCAACCCGTGAAACTGTGAGGACCTCGCCCGGAACCGGCCGGTCTGGTGAAGGACAGGGGAGACAGGAGCAGTGATCTACAAATTCAACCACATACCCACCTCCAAAACCAAACGCGAAGCTTGTAAATAACAACTGCCTCCGCCTCGCAAGGCCAGCACCCAACCGCCACCGATCTGCCCATGGTGTCAGCGAACAATTCGGGCATGAATCGGTCATTGTGGACATCTTCGGACCAACTGCAGCACTCGGACGTCAATGGAAAAAAAACAACGTATTCTCTATAAGAACAGAGTTTTTGTGTCCAAACTTGTCCCAAAACGATGTTTCGTAATTCATCGTGTTTTATTTACAGTTAAATTTAATCTAAAGACGAATTTTGCTGTCCCTCAGAAAACTTTCATATCTACAAACTGTAAACGCTTACCTAAGATATTGGCTCCCACCAGATTAAGCTATGTATTTTATGAGTAAAGATGAAGTAGACTGATCTAACGCCAGAATAGTCTGTTTATTGCATTTGCCTCGGTTGTTAAAAGCTCGGCGGGATTCCAACTCACGAAAGCAAGGGCAGGGCTTGAGTACAGTCAATGGTCCCACCACTTGAGCTACGAGACTACTGCCAAGAGTCGTACGTTTAATGGCAGTTGAACCAAGTTGTCCACCCAGTCTACTGTACTATATGGATATCATAAATTTTATACTGTAAATGCCTCCCCAAAAAGGATTTCCTAAGCAAGCAATCTGGGATCCACCAGATGTCAACTGGATTCACTTAATTAGTAGACGTTTTGGTAGACTTGAATAAGTCCTTTGACTAAATTATGAAAAACCTGGCAAACTCGGCGGGATTCAAACGCACGAGAGCAAGTGCAAGGTTTCAGTACAGCCAACACTCTAAGCACCTGATCTACGAGACTCCGGCCGGTAGCCATGGGTTTAATGGCATTGGGTTAAAGTTACCTACCCAGACTACTGTATTGTTTGAATGTATGGATGTATGTATGGATGACAATAAACAACGCGCAACCCCTCAATTTCCACGGCAATAATCCAGTGGCTCCAAGGGATCCAAACTCATTGCAGCAAATCGTAGAAAAATCCAAACGAGGTAGGATATCTCGCTTCCAGTTTATGTAAAATGGCCATTCCAAGGCCGATGCCCATGCCTACACGTTTGACTCCGGAGGACCCAAACAGAAACACCACCAAGGATATGACACGTGATGTCATACATCTACGTTGTCCCAGATGTGACCGAGCACATCGTTGCGAGACAAGGTGTTTGAATTGTACACCAGCCCAAAGCTACAACGCGGAGCAAGTTTATGAAGATCAGGAATTTATTAAATCCCATGGAGCAGTCTGTTGATATGTATCACACTCCATGTCTACTAAGTACTTGGACCTACACAGGTCAAGTTGAACTCATTCACGGATCGCACATGCATGAATGCAAGTAGGTTATGCGACGGAGAAACGAATTCTCGCAAGTTGCTGCCCATATCGACGAAAATTTTTCACGAGATTCAATTCGCAGGCGTCGAGATACGCTCTCATACCGGAAGCAAGAGAAGTTCAAACTTGATTCAAGTCTGGGCCCTTGAGCAGAACTTTGTCACTTGATGTATCGATCTCTCGCCTGCACAGAATAGCTTTTCGCAGTCACTTTCAGGCTTGTGCCATTGATCGCTGAGTAGAAAATAACCTCTGTAACTCTCGCTTCGTCTGTTGCTGCTACTTTCTCTGATTATTTACTCCTGCACAAGTGCGAATGCTCAAAATAATAAACAGTTTTTCCGGTGCTCGATCAGTTTTCGCCTTTACCCATACATATACCATGAATTCAAACGTTCACATTTATTCATAAATATCATACATTTTCTTATGCTTAGACAGAATTTAAATTTTTTGCAACATCAAGAACATCTGGGAAAGATCGAAGATCCGTACGAGCTCTATTTGATACTTCGTTTAATACTTCATATTATCTGGAGCAGTTCCCATTACAACGTTCTGGGAGCATCGGTTCAATTTCATCTCTGATATGTTTTCTAACTGGGCTAGTTTCCTGTGCCCATAAGCTGTTTTAATTTTTTCTAGTTTGTTGACCTCATACACTATGTCCGATATTCAATTGTTTACCTATTGCGATTGCGCATCCTCAACAAATTACATGTTTACATCCATCGATAACTTGACTCGCCTCGCTGGCCATGCAAAGAACGTATCTAATAGGCCTACGGTGGCAGGTTCCTGATTCTTAAGTTAGAATGCCCGGTGCAACGTCAGGAACAGTTAGCCCCGTCCCGTCCTAATGCTGATTTTCTGGTTGGGTGATTTTTCCATTTCCGGTCGGCCTTTCGAATATCATTTAATGTCTACGTAAAATAAATAAGTAGTGTTTTATTTTAAATTAAACGTTGTGGTTAATGCTAAGCCTTGTCTCGAAATTACAGGACCTATTGGAAGCCGCTTACGACGTGTTGTTTCAAAACCAATTGAAAATTCAATAAAATACGATGAAGGATTTTCATTCGCTGGGGTGGAGAGTTGATTCGTCCGAACTTTTGGGATGCATGACAAAGCTGCACTGGGAAATAATTTCTGAAACTATTAAGTGCAGGACATGGGGTCAGGTGATCCGGACATGACTTCTTAGGGTCATGTCCGGATCACCTCACTCCATGTCCTGCACTTAATAATTTCAGAAATAATTTTCCCAATTATTCTCTGGAGTCCATATACCAGAAACCGCATAGAGAACGCTGGGGGCCTCCTTGAGGAACCGAACACCTCGTTGCTTCGTCATGCAACAGCAGAAACATCGGCGAAACGCGTATCTCGGCTTTTAGCTAGTATTTATGGCGGGAGTACGGTATATGATCTTTGCCAAAGCTGCTCTAAGCTAATCACAAGACGCTAATGCAGTTGCACTACCGGGTTAGGTTTCTACATTCAATTTCGTTTGGACTGTGATTCATTTACTTCCGAGATCCGTTGTACACCTCTATCCTTGAATCGTGTCTACGACTACAGTCCATGACTTGCTCTTCGCGGACGACTGCGCCCTTAACACCGTGACGGAGGAGGACATGCAAAGGAGCATGGACCACTTCGCCGAAGGCTGCGCCGATTTTGATTAACAATCAGTACAGCCAAAACGGTTGTCATGCACCAGCCGCCACCCAGCGCGGAATACAATGCTCCTCGAATCAATGTCAACGGTGCTCAACTCAAAAACGTGTTAACCTTCGCTTATCTAGGAAGCACGATGTCGCGCAACACGAGAATCGATGACGAGGTTGCCCAACGGATCTCCAAAGCTAGTCAGGCCTTCGGCCGGCTGCAGGCCTCCGTGTGGAATTGCCACGGTATTAACCTGAACACCAAACTGAAGATGTACAAGGCCGTCGTCTTGTCGACACTCCTTCACGGAGCGGAAACCTGGACCGTCTACTCGAACCAAGCCAGGAAGCTGAATCACTTTCATCTCAGCTGCCTCCGCAGAATACTGAAGCTGAGATGGCAAGACAGGATCCCGGACACGGTAGTCCTGGAGCGGACCGGAATCCTCAGCATCCACGCCATGCTGAGGCAAGTGCAACTGCGATGGAGCGGCCACCTGGTAATAATGGACGACGAGCGACTACCCAAACGACTTTTCTACGGTGATGTCGCTACGGGTTCTCGCCGACAGGGAGGTCAAAATCGACGCTACAAGGACACTTTTAAGAAATCGCTGAAGCAGCTGCAAATCAACCCGACGACCTGGGAGGACCTCGCCCTGGATAGACCGGGATGGAGAAGATCAGTGAAGACTGGTTCAGCAATCTACGAGGCCAACCGGGTCGCCGCTGCCAAGGCCAAAAGAGCGGCACGAAAGTCACCAGCGCCCCGGACCAACACCGCCAATGCCCAGGCCCTGCCAACATGCCAGCGCTGTCAACGCATCTTCCGAGCGCGAATCGGCCTGGTTGGACATCTTCGGACGCAATGCACCAACAATCCGACAATTCCAATTTCTACGTCAAATTCTGCCAACCCTCCTTCAGACTCCCCCACCCTCACTCCTGGCATCAATTCCATTACTCCCACCATCATAGAGACCACATCCATCTACTCATCGCCTGTTACCCCCACCATTGCAACCACCACCACCTTCGCCTTCACTACCACCACCACCACCATCAGCGATGGGAAATCTCTCCTAAGCTGTACTCAATGCGACCGCACATTCACCTCACGCATCGGCCTGGTCGGTCACTTGCGAATACATCGTACAGAGACCGGTGAGCCAGTGCCTGGAGCTCCATCACACAGCAGAGATCGGCGCCTCCACTGCCCTCATTGTCCTCGCGCATTCACTCATCGCATGGGCCTATTCGGTCATATGCGCATCCATGACAGTGGCATACACCACAATGCCGACAACACCGATACACCATGCACACCCTCCGCTCCTGCCATTATTAGCGCCCCTGCCACCCCCACTACCATAAGTGACATTCTCCCAGCCTCTACCGATTTCTCCTGCCCACACTGCGCCCGCATCTTCAACTCACGCATTGGCCTGGTCGGTCACCTGCGAATCCATCGCACGGAGGCTGGTGGACCAGTGCCTGGGGCTCCGACATACAGTCGACGCGCTCGCCTTCACTGCCCTCACTGCTCCAGCACATTCACACACCACATTGGCCTATAAGGACACATGCGCCTCCACGACAACCTGCGGTAAACCACCGGAGGCTGAGCCACATCAGCGCCATCATCTAGACTAATACATAGACAACACCCGCACAATCATCATAATGTACCTGATAAAATCACGGTTTCCTAAGAAACGTGGCTTGGAAGGCTGCCAATCTGACGCTTACACCAGACCACGCCGTCGGCTCAGTGTATGTGCTGTGTGTGTCGAGTGGCTGACCAGTGGACTGGGAGTCAGATGGCGATGGCTGCTCCATATCCCCTGAGTTTGTGAATCCTGGTGTGTGCGTTATGGAGGCCAGGTCGTGCTGTGGCGCGCGAAGACGGTTACGCCGATCCGTCAGCCAATGCGCCCACTCCCACATCAGGCAACTGACCGGCTCGGACAGTGTCTGATGGTGGGGGTTGGGAGAGAGTGAGGTCGACAGCTCAGCGCATGTTCCTCACTATAAACAATCTGACGCGCTTGAAACTATCACGGTGCGCTAAAGCCGTGGCTTGGAAGGTTGCCAACTGACGGGATAACTCGGACCACATGGTCAGCCCAATGTGTGTTTTGTGTGGAGTGGCTGACTGGCGGACTGAGAGTCAGGCTGCAATGGCTCCTTCTTAATGTGGTCTTTATGGCACTCCCACTCTGTGGGTTTCGAGCCAGGTGTGTGGTACGCTCAGGGGCGGCTCCGGCCGCGCCAGCCACCTGCGACCTCTCTCATCTCCGGTCTTCTTGCCTGTGTCATGATACCGGGCTCAGTTGGGGGAGGAGAAGAGTGTGCGGTAACGTTAACCGTCCTGGTTGGAAGGTTGCCAACTGACAATTACACTCGGACCTCGCAGTTAGTCCAATGTGTGTTGTGTGGAGTGGCTGACTGGTGGTCTGAGAGTCAGGCTGCGATGGCTCCTTCTTAAAGTGACCTCTGGCTATCTCACACATGTGAGATGTAAGCCGTTCAACCCCCTGTTGTGTGAAATCCTGGTGCTTGTGTTTCGGGGGCCAGGTCATGTACGTAGTACACGTAGACGAGGTCACCAGCAGCTGCGCCCGCTTCCGCATCAGGCAACTGCCCGGCTCGGACAGTGGTCTGATTTTGGGGGTGGGGGAGAGAGTGAGGTCGAGAGCTCAGCGTATTTTCCTCACTATAAAAAATCTGACGCGCTTGAAACTATCACGGTGCCCTAAAAGCCGTGGCCTGGAATTTTGCCAACTGACGGGATAACTCGGACCGCTAGGTCAGCCCAATGTGTTTTTTGTGTGGAGTGGCTGACTGGCGGACTGAGAGTCAGGCTGCAATGGCTCCTTCTTAATGTGGCCTTTATGGCACTCCCACTCCGTGGGATCCGAGCCAGGTTTGGTGGCACGCCCAGGGGCGGCTCCGGCCGCGCCAGCCACCTGCGTCCTTTCCCGCCTCCGGTCTTCTTGACTCTGTCTTGACACCGGGCTCAGGTTGGGGAGGAGAGAGTGCGGTAGATGCAGTGCAAGTCTACTATCACTTTAAACTAAATCACGCGCAAGTCACCGTCCCTGCTTCACCTTCCATGGAGCATACATTGGGCATCGTCGGACTACGACGGTCGAACTGTCGTCTCCTTGAATAACTTCAAACTTCCGATTTTAGATCTGTTAACGAATAGCCAAATCTATCCTAAGGCAGAGAATGCAGTCCATTTGGCTGATGGCGTGTTTAATTTTATTATAAGGTAAATACCTGTTCTAATAGACGTTATCCACTGTTATTTTGGTATTTTAATCGCAAGTAAAACCTCAGTCTGTTTAGGGGTAAAGAGTTCCTTAAAATGTGTTAGCAAAACCCAATTTATTTTTCTTAATTATCTGGAAAAATTAGTGCATGCAAATTTTTTTTTAGTTGTCTAGCGGATTCTAACAGAAAAATTGGGCTCTTGGCTTTTACGGTAGAATGGAAGAGAGTAAAGTACCAGTGCAATTTAAAAAGGTCGCGAAACCATTAGGACCCTTATGATATCCCCGGGAACCTTTTCAACAAGAGGCTTTTTGACTGTCTCTTGCCGCCTTTACTTGGTATAGTAAAGGCGGCAAGAGACATTCACATAGCCTCTTGTTGAAAAGGTTCCCAGGTATATCAGCTTGCCCATTGCTTTCTAAATTACCGATAATCGACTGCTATTTAGCTGTAACTCGTGAAACTCTCAAGCCAGTGGATCTGATGGGAATTAATTTGCAAACCCAGATATCATCCTCCATAGCTTTTCCGCTACTATTTGTGTTCCGCTCGTACTCCTCGTCATAAACTGGCTATCGGTCTTCTCTCGAATTAATCTGAATAACTCCAGGATGCGTATTAACACATGCCAAGGACTTTGTATGCTCTATCGTGAAAGTGAACATCGTGGGACATTGAGGTCAGTTAACCTTGCTTCAAATCTCACATTCAGAAAGAAACCGCAACTCAAGATTGGGGCATAAGAACCCCTCTGTTGTCCACAGGACTTAATTGCCTAAGATGTGGCTTCATATTGGCAGAGTCGCTGTGACCTTGAAAATCATTCCAGCACTGGTAGTGACTTATGAGACCTTTTATATCTTAATTAAGCTATTAAGACTAAGCACAATAAAACCTCAATTCACACTTTTCCATTCATTACTCTTGCGCTATGATCACGTGAAAAATACTTTGAAAGGATACTGACCTGCAAAGTAATTGGTTACATTTCAGTCAACTTGATTGTAAGTAGAAAACGTACTATTTATGGTAATGAACCCGATGATTATGATACCAGTCGAAATTTTTGCCAGGGCAATAATTTTGCAATTTCATCCCCTGTTTTCCTATAATTCTTAATTAAGTAGGTGGTTAGAGAGATAATAAAGCGTTCAAGTGCCCTTCAAGTCTGCAAGAAAATTTCGTGACCTTGAAATCAACATCCTGCACTCTGGATTATTTGTTCTTTAAGTTACACTATGAATAAGACTCGAGACTGCGTATACTCTTTCCTTATGTCTGCCAAAATGGTTTCAGCAGAAACTCTTTGGCTCATACTTTTTCGTAGACTGCAAAATATATACAGGATCGGTTATATGACTGGCTGTCAAGATGAAAACAGAAAATGGCCTCGGTAATTTGGATCAAAAAGTAAGCTTTCATTACTGAAAATCCGATAGGATATTCCAGCTGAAAATAAGTAGACTGGATCATTGGAACAAGGGCTTTATCTGACCATCATTTCAGGTTGATGGTGCATCTGCCCAAAGCCGCAGATGCATATAAATGTTGTTGGCGCACAAGGCGGTCGTTGATAGAGGGGTGTAGGGGGTACTAGTTAGGGGTAGCAACACACATATAGACTTTGGTCGCTTAATTTGTCTCGTACAGGTGGTGAATGCTCCTGTGGCCACCTCTAACTGTTACCCAACTTTCACCTGTGGCTCCTCGAAGTTGGGTTCTTCCCAGCGGCAACGACCCGGGCAACAGCCATGACCGGCGGACTAAACAAGGTGAGGGTCTCCGGTGCTGTGTGTGACTCTGCAACCGTATGTCTGACTCCCGAACTTTCCAACTCACCTCTCTCAAAATGTCCTACGGTGGTGGTGACAGCAACCCCGTAGGTGGCCCAGGATAACTCGGGTCACCCTCCCATTAAAACAAAAAATGACCCATAGTGGAGTTCGGCAGCCATCTGTGATGTTCGAGAAGCCCTATATAGGGACAGCACTGCTCGCCTCCTCGCTGAGGTAGGGGCTAGAAAAGGGGCTCTAAATAAATGCTGGGTCTCACGTCTTCTGCAGCCGGCTGCGGCTCGCGTATCGCAAAAATACGCTCTCGTAAAACTCAAACAACCAACAATGCCTCCCTTCCAAATTCCCCTCGCCATCCCATGCAAGTTACCGTCCCTGTACCCCCATGGTGTAGAGCATATGGTGGACATCGTCAGACTACGACTGTCGAACCGTCGTTGTTAGAGCATGTGACGGTAGCATAACTAACGAAGTTACCTGTCTTCGACGGTAGTACTTGACAAGATACATGCTTAGCCGGTAACTTTGCATCCTATAACCTATTTAGAGAGTTTTCGTTCTGCGTATTTATTGTGATCGTCTCCGTATCCCTATATACTTGTGCTATATGCTTGCAGACCGTGGTTGATGGACCGCCGATCATCTGCAAAGGGATGAATTTTGCCTGAATACAGCAACAAGTCTCGTATATATATGATTTTCTTTACGTAACAGTCTCTGAGTCTTGTTCTTTTACTACATAGTCTTCTCCTGATTACTTCTCCGTTCTATCTTCTGGAAACTATTTCTTAAAAAAAACTACAACTGCCGTATTGGGGTCTAACGAGAGAATGGCAAAGGGGTTAGCTGGAAATCTGTCAGCTGCCACTGATGCGGTCACACAAAATTCAGTGAACCGCAACTACTGGCACGTACAAGCCAACTGCCTTGGTAATTAGAGGTAATGCCTGGCGGGGCATTACCTGAACTACGACTGATGCAGGCGTGCCTAACATGCGTGGTCTTCCTCAACTCGACCCATGAGCCAGTCGCTACGCTGGGGTTGGGGAGACACTCCGTAGTTTCCCATGCTGCCTTGCTGACCGGCACGCACAGCACCGTCTTCGTGTTCTGTGCAACCTGGTACTCGCCACAGTGTCATCTTCTCTCACAGTGGTGGCCCCGGCAACCCCGTCTATAGTGACCGTGGTTGCATACAGACTTCGCACGCCCAGCTTCCCGATGTCTCTAAAGCAGTGGCACCCACACGCACAGTGGAGGAAGGGGTGGGGGAAAATCTTTTATTTGTTTTGTGACTGTCGGTCCCCTTTGAAGGTGTCTGTGAACAGCTTCAAAATTAGGTCAGTCGTCCTCGTCAGTTGATGCCGCTGCCATCACTACCACTGAATGATCTAACAAACACCGCGACTAGAATGATGGCACTGAGAGCGGTGGTGGTTGAAATGGAGTTTAGGGTAAACTGATTTATGGCAGAAACGTTTACTCCAGCGATTTTGTAGAGCTTGTCACCGCCTTAAAATTTTGATTTTCCTCTTGGTCTTAGATTGCGGTCACGTTCTCAGGGAAAGTGACAGGATGGTAATCGCGTGGTTACAGGGTCAAGACCTACCTTGCCTATAGGCAAAATACCTTTATCTGCAGTGATGGGGTCGGAGACGTGCATTAATAGCCTTCGTGTAGGGCAACAAAGTCTTTCTACCGTCACCTTGGATAACCAGTACAGGTTGCGGCCTCACCCTCTCTGCGAACAGATCTGACGATAGCTGATTTCCATCTCATACTGTTAATCTTTTATTTACGACAGGGACTGACCAAGGCATATAAAAATATCAGTCAATGATTTAAACAGTTTTTAGGCACGTGTATAAGCTTCACTAATTTGCGGTCTTAAACGACACGAACTCCCGAAATCTGCGGTAACCTGACCCGCGTATAGTGAAAGTAGCCGCACGGGTGCTCAGTAAACCAACGATTTTAATTATTTTAACCTACCCTGGAGACTGATCGTTTAATTATTCGACCCTGGCGTCCTTTACGTACAGCGCAAATATAAACTGCATCAATTCACTCAGTTGAGCATTGAAATTTCGGTACTGATGCCTTATATGGTCGGCTTAACAAAACACGGAAGAAGGAACCGCCCAACCAGCTTAAAATAGGTGGCCTTAAGGTGAATTTCAGGAAGGGTAAATACACTTGTGTTTTAACACTAACACTTATCCTAACATAAAACTAAACTGTTAAGATATTGTTAACCTTAACCCCACCCTAAACCTAAATCCTACAGTCAAAACTATAAAGACCTTTACTGCTATCCTAACCCTGACCCTAACCCCAACTCTGACCTTAAGCTCAAACTCAAACCTAACCCTAAACTTAACCCTAACCACCACCTTAATCCTTAACATAACTTCCTTCGAATTTGGTCCGAAGCCACACGCATTGTGGGTGGTTCCTATTTCCGTGTCCTATTAAGGCAGCCATACAAGGCATCCTTACCTAAATTTCTACTAAATATGGGAACGAAACAAACTGCGCCGTTCGCGTAGAATAAATCGTAGAAACCAAGATTTCACATTTGCCTCGAAACTTCAGAAGTTAAGTAACTGCCCAGTTCCTGATTATTAAAGTCCTAAAAGTAAAGTTCACATATGTTGACAATAGTGATAGTTGTGTTGATGGGGGCACTCCCGATTACAGGAGTTCCGAGCCCTAGTGTGCAGATAGTTAGATGGAGATTTCATGTCTTTTCAGCCAGTACTTTCAGCCTCAATCTTAGTAGCCTTCTCTCAGGCAGGGCATTCATGCATTAAAGGAACGGGTCGGGTTGATTCGGTTAACTATTATTTTCCGTTATAATAAACAACGATAGGCGACACCAGCACACTCTTAACATCTATCCCAAGTGTCTACATAGCAAACACAACAATTATGAAGAACTTGCAGAAGATGGACAGGTTTGGCGTACTGCCGCAAAGTATAGAGCGGCGATCTTCGATGCCGCCCGAATAGCTGAGCGCGAGACACACAGGACGCGAATGTCCGGGGCTAATGTGGTAAACACCCAAAGCCTGCCAACATACTCAGCTCGTTAACAGACATTCGGTGCACGGATTGGCTGCGGCAGGTAATTTCGTACCCGTACAATATAAAAGCGACCAAGATAAATCAGACACCACAGAATGCCACTAATATTTCAAATTACAGTCTTTCCGACCGACCTGGCCGTTGCACCGTTTCACCTGCCACTACACCCTACCATGCAATACCTCGTCATAGCCTACACTTGGCCAGGATTAGCGTGCTGCACAATTCCCACATGTAGCTGAGAAACCGCGTCGAGAGTACCCAGAGAACACACTTCTCACTTACGTGAGGGGTGGCGAGGTTGGATGGTGATTAGGAGTGCATGTGTGATGCATGTATTGGTGGAGAGGCTGCGTAAGGCTGTGGGCGGACCTGGGGTGATTTAGCGCAGATTTTCTTGCAGGTCAACTAAGCCCATGAGGTGAATGAATGTGCGTGGGTAGTTTGGACAGTGGAGATGGATGCGGTGACTTTATGTCGGGGCCCCAACGCTCTGTCCGATGAATTCGAAAGTAACCGACCAAGCCGATACGAGGGATCGATATTTGAGAAGAATGTGCGATGAAAGTGAGGACACGTGCAGACCGAGTCTACATCGGTATTAATGTTTATGGTAGTGTTGGTGAGGATGGCGGTCGATGGGGCATCGCGATTGTTCTCATCGGTGACAGGACTGTTAGAGGTAATGGTGGCCGTCGCCGCCACGTAGGCACTGGTAGGGGTGGCGGGGCTGGCGGCTACGATGGCGGCGTGGCAGTGGGAATGTGATCACCAGGGACGAGGTTGGCCAATGCCGTGGGCGCCGCCGGGGTTTGAGCAGGATCGATTGAGGCGGTAGCGTTTGAGTTGGGCCGATTGTTAGGGAATGGGCTCCAGAGATGTCCGGGCAAGGCCGATTCGCGTGCGGAAAGTTCTTTGACAGTGCTGGCATGTTGGCAGGGGTTGACTATGGGCATTGCGTACTGGCGAACCAGAGACTTCGTGCTTCTCTCTTCGCTTTTGGAGTGGTGATCCGATTGACTTCATAGATTGTAGCCCCGGTCCTCACTGTTCTTCTCCAGATCTTCCCAGTTCGTTGTGTTGAATTGCAGACGGATTTGGTCCCCTGGTCGGAGCGCACCCTCAGCCACATCTCCAAAGAAGCGCTCGTTGTCCAGCTACACGAGGTAGCCGCTCCAGCGTAGTTCCAGGTGCATCAGCATGGCGTGGATTTTGAGGATTCCGGTTCGTTCCTGAACATCTGTATCGGGGATCCTGTCCTGCCACCGCAGCTTTAAGATTTTTCGAATACAGCTGAGGTGGGAGGGGTTGAGACGTCGCGCCTGCTCCTTGTAAACTGCCCAGGTTTCGGCTTCATATAACAGCGTCGTCAAGATGACAGCTTTGCACATCATGAACTTTGCGCTGAGCTGGAGATCGTGGCGATTCCGCATGAAGTTCTGCAGCCTGTCAAAGGTAAAGCTGGGTTTGAAGATAGGATGAGCCACTCCGTCATCGATTTCGATGTTGCGGGAAATCATGCTGTCTAAGTAAGCGAAGATATCCACGGCTTACAGTGGGATGCCGCTGACTTTTATGCGGGGAGCGTTGTAGGCAGTGTTTTGAGATGGTTGGTGCATGACCACCGTTTTTTCCGAATTTATAATGAGCATACAGCTGGTGCAGCCGGCGGCGAAGAATTCCATGCTGCTTTGCATGATATCTTCCGTTGCAGTGTTGAGTGCGCAGTCGTTCGCAAGGAGCAGGTCATTGACGGTAGTCGTAGACTGAAGGCACCTGTTATTGAGAAGGTGCCTGTCAGTCCTTTAGGCGATGCATATCCTAACCTGCGCATTGGGGTGAAGGGGTACTAGTTAGGGATAGTATTTGGTCGCTCCATTTGTCTCGTACAGGTGGTGAATGCTCCTGTGGCCGCCTCTAACTGGTTCCAACTTTCACCTGTGGCTCCTCGAAGTTGGCTTCTTCCCAGCGGCCACACCCCGGGCAACCGTCACGACCGGCGGGCTAAACCAGGTGAGGGTCTCCGGTGTTAAGTGTGCCTCCACAACCGGTGTCTGACTCCCGAACTTCCGGCCACCCCCCTCGCAAAAAGTCCGACGGTGGGGGCGACAGCAACCCCGTAGTCGGCCCAGGCTAACTTGGGTCGTTCTCCCACTAAAACAAATCGGTGACCTATAGTGGAGTTAGGCAGCCATCTGGGATGTCTGAGCAGCCCTATTTAGGGACGGCACTGTTTGCCTTCTCGCGGAGGAAGGGGCTAGAAAAGGTACCCTAAACAAATGCTGGTTATCACGTCTTCTGCAGCCGGCCGAGGCTTGCAGATCTCAAAATACGTGGTCGTAAAATTCAAACAAACAACAATACCCCCTGTCCCGATCACCCTCGCCATACCCTCCAGGCTGCTCGGGTGAGTCCACTCACACTAGCAGCCTGGAATGTTCGTTCCCTTTTAGACAATCCTAGGAGCAACCGGCCGGAACGGAGGACGGCGCTAGTCGCTCGGGAACTGGCGCGCTACAAGGTGAACATTGCTGCTCTCAACGAGACCCGATTCTCTGAGCAGGGTCAGCTGGAGGAGGTGGATGCCGGCTACACCTTCTTCTGGAGAGGCCGGCCAAAGGCAGAGCGACGCGACGCTGGTGCTGCCTTTGCCATCCGGAACGACATCGTGGGACGTCTGCCCTGTCTGCCGCAGGGTATCAATGAGCGCCTGATGAGCCTCCGCCTGCCTCTTCGGGGAGACATGTTCACCACCATCATCAGCGCCTACGCTCCCCCAATGACGAGCTCTGATGCGGCGAAGGACAAATTCTACGAGGACCTGCACGCCCTGCTGGTGACTGTGTCGAAGGTGGACAAGTTAATTGTCCTTGGTGACTTCAACGCCCGCGTCGGAACGGACCACGCTGCCTGGCAGGGAGTGATGGGTCCCCACGGTCTCGGTAGCTGTAGCGATAACGGCCTCCTTCTTCTGCGCACGTGTGCGGAACACCGTCTCCTGCTGACCAACACCTTCTTCCGCCTTCCGACGCGGGAGAAGGCCACGTGGATGCACCCTCTGTCGCGGCACTGGCATCTGCTGGACTATGTTCTCGTCAGGAGGCGATATCGACAGGACGTGCTGGTAACCAAGGCGATCCGCGATGCCGATGGTTGAACAGATCACCGCCTCGTCATCTCCCAGATGAGGCTCCAACGGCAACCCCGACGAAGGCCCCAAGGTAAGAGACCGCCATGTAAGTTAAATACTCTTTTGTTAAATTTGCCTGCTCACTGTTTTGATTTCAGCAAACAAATAACCGAGAACCTGGAGAACCTGCATGCTCCAGCTGATACTGCTACCGTGGAGACACGATGGTGTCCACTGCGAAATTTCAACCAGTCCACCACCCTGAAGTCCTCGGATGCGCACGCAGTCAACACCAGGACTGATTTGATGACAATGACACCGACATCAGCAACTTACTCGCGGAGAAGAATGGACTAAACAAAGCCTACATGGACCTTCGAACTGACGCAACCAAAGCAGCCTTCTTCAGATGCCGGTGCCTTGTACAGCAACGGCTGCGGGAGATGCAGGATGCCTGGATGATTCGAAAGGCTGAGGACATCCAGGGGTATGCGGACCGCAATGAAATAAAAAAATTCTTTAAAACCATAAAGGCCATCTACAGCCGGTGTATCGAGGGGACCGCAACACTGCTCAACTCTGACGGCACAACACTGCTGACAGAGAAATCGCAAATTCTGAAGCGCTGGGCGGAGCATTTCAGAACTGTCCTTAATTGCTCATCAGCTATCTCCGATGCTTCCATTGACCGGCTCCCTCAAGTGGACACGAACAATTACCTGGATCTGCCGCCTTCCCTACCAGAAACCATCCGGGCCGTGCAGCAGATTTCCAGCGATAAAGCGCCAGGATCCGACGCAATCCCACCGGAAGTCAACAAGCACGGTGGGCCCCGGCTGATGGCAGATCTCACAGCACTCTTCCGGGAGATTTGGCTCCAAGGACAAGTTCTTCAGGATTTCAAAGACACGACAATCGTCCATTTCTACAAACGGAAGGGGAACCTGGAACCAAGCCAGGAAGCTGAATCACTTTCATCTCAATTGTCTCCGCAGAATACTGAAGCTGAGATGGCAAGACAGGATCCCGGACACGGAATTCCTGGAGCGGACCGGAGTCCTTAGCATCCACGCCATGCTGAGACAAGTGCAACTGCGATGGAGTGGCCACCTGGTAAGAATGGATGACGAGCGACTACCAAAACTACCTTTCTACGGAGATGTAGCTACGGGTTCTCGCCGGCAGGGAGGTCAAAAACGACGCTACAAGGACACTTTGAAGAAATCGCTGAAGCAGCTGCAAATCAACCCGACGACCTGGGAAGACCCCGCCCAGGATAGACCGGCATGGAGAAGATCAGTGAAGACTGGTTCAGCAATCTATGAGGCCAACCGAATCGCCGCCACCAAGGCCAAAAGAGCGGCACGAAAGTCACCAGCGCCCCGGACCAACATCGTCGATGCCCAGGCCCTGCCAAAATGCCCGTGCTGTCAACGCATATTCCGGGCGAGAATCGACCTGGTTGGACATCTTCGGACGCAATGCACCAACAATCCGACAATTTCAATATCTAAGTCAAATTCTGCCAACCCTCCTTCTGACTCCCCCACCCTCACTCCTGGCATCAATTCCATTAATCCCACCATCATAGAGACCACATCCTTCTACTCATCGCCTGTTACCCCCACCACCGCAACCACCACCGCCCTGACCTTCATTACCGACACGACCACCAGTGATGGGGACTCTCTCCTAAACTGTCCTCAATGCGACCGCACATTCACCTCACGCATAGGCCTGGTCGGTCACTTGCGAATCCATCGTACAGAGACTGGTGAATCGATGCCTGGAGCACTAACACACAGCAGAGATTGTCGCCTCCACTGTCCTTCACTGTCCTCGCGCATTCACACATCGCATGACCATATTCGGTCACATGCGCATCCATGACAGCAGAATCCATCGCAATGCCGACAACACCATTACATAATGCACACCCTCCGCTCCTGCCATTCGTATCACCACTGCCACCCTCACTACCATGAATGACATCCCCCAGCCTCTACCGATTTCTCCTGCCAACAATGCGCCCGCAACCTCAACTTACGCATCGGCCTGGTCGGTCACCTGCGAATCCATCACACGGAGGCTGGTGGACCAGTGCCTGGGGCTCCGACATACAGTCGACGCGCCCGTCTTCACTGCCCTCACTGCTCCCGCACATTCACACACCACATTGGCCTATAAGAACACATGCGCCTCCACGACAACCTGCGGTAAACCACCGGAGGCTGAGCCACATCAGCGCCACCATCTAGACTAATACATAGACAACACCCGCACAATCATCATAATGTACCTGATAAAATCACGGTTTCCTAAAAAAACGTGGCTTGGAAGGCTGCCAATCTGACGCTTACACCAGACCACGCCGTCGGCCCAGTGTATGTGCTGTGTGTGTCGAGTGGCTGACCAGTGGACTGGGAGTCAGATGGCGGTGGCTCCTCCATATTCCCTGATTAAGTGAATCCTGGTGTGTGCGTTATGGGGGCCAGGTCGTGCTGTGGCGCGCGAAGACGGGTACGCCAACTCGTCAGCCAATGCACCCACACTCCCACATCAGACAACTGACCGGCTCGGATGGTGGTCTGATTGTGGGATAGGGGTGGGGGAGAGAGTGAGGTCGAGAGCTCAGCGCATTATCCTCACTATAAACAATCTGACGTGCTTGAAACTATCACGGTGCGCTAAAAGCCGTGGCTTGGAAGGATGCCAACTTACGGGATAACTCGGACCGCGTGGTCAGCCCAATGTGTGTTTTGTTGGGAGTGGCTGACTGGCGGACTGAGAGTCAGGCTGCAATGGCTCTTTCTTACTGTAGCCTTTATGGCACTTCCACTCCGTGTGATCCGAGCCATGTGTGGTGGTACACCCAGGGGCGGCTCCGGTCGCGCCAGCCACCTTCGCCCTCTCCCATCTCCGGTCTCCTTGACTCTGTCTTGACACCGGGCTCAGGTGGGGGAGGAGGAGAGCGTGCGGTAGCTGCAGCGCAAGGCTGCTATCACTTAAAACTAATTCACGCGCAAGTCACCGTCCCTGCACCACCTTGTGTGGAGCATACGGTGAACCTCGTCGAAATCGACGGTCAAACTGTCGAAGGTGCTCATTAAGATAGGCCTTCGTCAGCATGGTAAAGAACATGAGACTGAAGAGGGTGGGAGCCAGTATACAGCCCTACTTCACTCCGTTAATCATCGTGATTCACAGTGTCGAGGGTTTCCTGTAGGTTCAAGGGGATAATATATAATATAGAATGCAGAGCTCGTCTGTCTCTTAGTCCCAGCTTTAAGCAGCTCATTAGGAGAACCAGCTTTCGTTTGAATCCCCTCTTTTTGAAACAGATGTCCATTTCCAGGTCTGGTTTTATTCACATTCATCCGTTTGGTCTAAACCTTTCGTTCAGGTTACCATTATCTACAGTTAAGTCTAGTTGGTTTACTTATATGGCATTTATGAGGACTGTCGCTCCCCCTGATCTCTAAGATGTGGAGGAAATTAACTGAATACGCTGATATGACCGAATTTTAGCGAGCTTGATTGGTGTTAATGGTAACTACTCCCTAACAGAGAATTGACGCAGATGCTCCACTAAGGAAATGGAATTAATCAGACTCGACATATGTCTGCTACTAAACGGTGGCAGAGGCATAGATACCACCATACATAATTGTATGATGTATTTGCTCCATGTTATTCTGTCCAGGATGTAACTCTATGATACTGCGTCGTTAGTTTGAATCGCGTTCGCGTCTAAGTTTCATAATTGGCCATCCGGTCAGCCCTGCGAGTGCTGAAAATGGGGCTAGTTTTGCAAAGGTTCAACTTAATTTCATTCAAGTCACTGACCCCGACTGTGCGCTACCGGGCGGTCGCCACCTAGTTTTTACACAAGTACACCGGGTATCCGGTTTTTTACAGCCCAACCGCGGCCTAGAAACTGCAACCGCCACGGTTACTCTCCACCCTCTCCATCTTACGAAGTCTTTTCCGTGTAAGGTCGAGAGGCTGCGTCAAACTGGACACACACACCCACACACATACCATCTCACCTCTACCTGACCATATTCGAGGCCCCTGCAAGATGTGGCTATTAAGGTGTCGGTGGTAGTACTTACCTGCATCACTAGACTTGTCGTTCGGGCATACAGGATCTACATAATCTCTGGGTTATTATGGTGGGGCGAGGCCGAAGCTACCTAGCTTGGGTGTGGATGCCATCTCCCCCGTCAGCTTTTTACCGCCGTCGCCGTCGCAGCCGCCACCCTCATCATCCATGAATACACTGTCGCGGTCAACCGTACGGTTGTGTGCGCACGACAGCTGACAGGGAGGGTGCGTGGGGAGAGGTACACGTGACACCCAAGACGTTAACGGATAGGCCTACTCCTGTTTCACAAAGTTTACTGCGTGTGTGCGCCTTCGGTGGACGACAAGCCGCTGTAAGCATGACAGGGGGAGAGCGGGCCATAAAGGGCCGGGCACCTGACTTCGAGGCGCAACACTGCAGCTGGGGGTCGAGGTAGGCCGGAGAAAATAACGCAAAAATCAGTGACCTGACCGAAAAGTGAATTTTATCCAGGGAAAAGTGTGCATTCATGGAGGTGGGGTATGGATACATTTGGAAGTGTATCTCAGAGATTGCATGCATTCCGAGCTGATATAATGAAAATTGGTGTGGCACACTTGTGAAAAAATCGGCGGTCTCAGCGGGATTCGAACCCACGCCAGCATGGAAAATGCTTCAGTAGAGCCAACGCTCTAGTCAACTGAACTACGAGGCCCTTCCGGGAGCCACGATTTAAATCACACTTGGGTTACTTGGCCCAAGTGTGGTATGTGCCCTATGGCACAAAGTTCATTATTGCCAGTAGCAAACTTGTGGGTGGACAGACAGTGTCAAGCAAGCTCTTAACCACATCAGTGGGGGTAACGCGCTTACTTTACTCGTGAATTTTCGAGCTGGTCACACGAACACGTCGTCAGAGGAAATAAACACAAGTGAGTGTTAGAATGTCGCACTAGACAGGCTGGCATTGCAGGGCCGACAGACCATTGGCGTGTGAAAAGATGAGTCATGTTCGATTGTGAGCTAGGGGGAGTGGGAGGCGTAACACTACGGCTCCCGGTGCTGTAGGGGGAGGATGGATGGTAAGATCAGTTGGATTCCGGGTGGATGGATTGCCGGTTGTTGATGTGGCATTTGAACGGGGGTGGTGAGTTGGGAACGTAGATCCTCATAATGGACGCCCAGGTCAACATGGCGGTTGATACTGTCTGCACAGGCGAACCAAGCCTCGAGGAATTCTCTTGCTGGTTTTATGTTTGCCATGATGACGATCTCAGTTTCATCCCAATTGAATCGATGGTCGCACTCGAGCGCGTGCGCAAAAACGAGGGACAAGGAGTCTCGGTGGCTAAAGGCTAGCTTGTGTTCATTAATACGGGTGCCCAGGCGTCGACCCATCATGTCCAACATACACACAAGATCAATTTACGCATGGGACGTGATAGATTGCGTTTGTTTGTTATGCTTTGGGAGTGAGATCCTTTACTCGAGACAGTGTGGTGCGTAGTGAAGATGCCGGCTTGTGGGCGATTTGCATACCAAGGTGATTTAACTGCCAGGTGATTACCTCAGTGGTCCCCTGCATATAAGGCAGGGAGTCGAATTTTCGTGCCATACTTTCTCCGTTTGGGGTGTGGCCATGCAGTATACCTGGTGTCTGAGGCAGTTCTTTACAAAACTAACCGGATATCCGTTAGATCGAAACAATCAATACAAGTAAGCAAGCTCTTTTTAAGGAGGTCATCGCTGTTGCAATAACGGTTGGCCCGGTGGGACAGAGGTCGGACGCAGTTTCTTTTTGAGCTGCCGGGTGGTTGCTTTCATAGTTGAAGATAGTCGCAGCATTATATCCTTTCCTATAGACACTTGTTGTGAGGTTACCATCACTAAGTTTTTGGATTTTCATTTATAGAAACGGCAGACTGTCTCGTGCTGTCTCTTCGCGAGTGAACTGGTTGGTTGAGGAAACACCATTCAGCCTCCGATGCAGCCGCTCGACTTCGCAGTTCTTTATTACGACAAAGGTTTCATCTACATAATGAAGCCAGATTTCGGCTTGAGAGTTTTAAAAACGTTTTATAGTTGCTGCAATACCAATCTGAAGAGTAGTCCTGATATTGGCGAGCCCATTGTGGTTCCCTTTACCTGTTGGTAGTATTTACTGTGGAATTGACAGTAGTTCATAAGGCAGAGTTTGAGTAGTTATATGACCTGCTGCGTTGGGATTTCAACAGGATCATCCTGTAAGCGTTGGGCTACGCATTCAACTGCCAAGTCGTGTGTTATGGAAAAAAACTAGGCAACGACACCGAAAGGCAAGAGGCATTCATTGGTACTTACTTTGAGGCCTTGAATCCTGTGGAGGAATGCGGGAGTTGTTAATGGTGTAATCAGCTCCATGAGTTAGCTGCATTAGGTGCCTGAACTACCACTTAGTTATATTTTATGTGGGTGCTCCGATGAGTGGTACTATAATCCTCAGTGGGACATCCGGTTTGTGCTGTTTCGGTAGACCGTATGCGCGTGCGGTACGGAGATCACGGAGGGTGATAAACTTAGAGTCAGATGAACCCAGGAATTTCAACCGAGCGAGCTCATTGACCTTTTTCATGATGGCTGTGGCTTGCTTTTTCGTCGGGTCTTTGGTAGGAAGAGTGTAAGCCTCAAGGTCACTGAATATGTTGTTTGCCTTTAGAAGTGTTGACTTCATCGTCTAAACACAGGTCATGGTGATTTACACTGCAGTGAAGTTGGGTTTTCCAGTAGAGACTTCAGCATATTTCAAAGGCTATATGTGTTGCTTTCTACCGCGAAATGGAGGAGGTGCAACCGAATCGGCCTTAAATTGGTTAACAAAGGCTCCCTAATACTCCGAGTCCATACGCACGGAAGAAAGAAGCTTTTTTATCTAATTATTTGGTAATTATGCTTTATATGGTCGTCTAAACAGGACACTGGAAAAATAACCGCCCACAATACATGTGACTTTGCTCTAAATTCCGAGGAAATTTTGTTTTGGATTAAGGTGAGGGTCATGGTTAAATTAAGGGAATAGTTTAGATTTGATGTTAAGGTCAGAGTTGGGGTTAATGTCATGATTAGGCTATGGTTAAGGTTATTATCATGTTAACTGTACGGTTTAGGTTTAGGGTAGGGCTAGGGTTAAGATTAAGTTGACAGTTTAATTTTGTGTAAGGGTTAGTGTTAGCCCTAAGGAACGGGTATGTTTTTTATTCCTGAAATTTACCGTAAGGCCACCTATTTTAAGCGGGCGGTGCGGTTCCTATTCCGGTGTCCTGTTAAGGTGGCCATGCAAAGCACCCCTGCCAATTATTTAGCTCTAAACGCAGTGAAATTAGTATGGACAAAACAGTAATCACTTCAGCCTTAAGGGTCCTGTTAAATATATTGTGTGGTCAAACAACCGTCCTCAGATGGTGATGTGGTCTTTGAGGTCACAACCTCTGTCTTAAGTGAATATTAGGCCTTTTGTGGAAAATTTGAAGCTCCATTAAAAGATCTCAGTCTAACTCCGCAGTTCTTACACTCGTGGAGGTGTCTAGAGGAGGTCCAATATCCTATTCGGTTACTCCTGAGACCTACCTATTGGGCACGTGCAACACTACGATTATCAAAACCAGAATTGTCCTTACTGTCCGATGTATGGCAACATTTTAACGTCGATGGGACCCAGGATGCTTGAATGCTCGGGTCGCAAAAAGGGAATTTTTAGGGCTACGGTGTAGTCCCCGCTAATTCACTCCTTCCCCTGAGTCCATACTGCAAGATACTGTTATGTCATGCAACTTAAGTTCAAACTGACACGACTCTCAAGTATAATGATCTTTGGGGTTACCAGGACTTCTGCCAACAGGAAAAAGGCTTTTCAGATACATATGGCACTTAGTCCAGTCTACGCACACAAAGTCCCCCCTTACAAACTGTGTTGTCTCAATATGCAGGGATAGGTCACCTATGACAAGAAGTCGAAAATGCTGCATTTTGACGCATTTGCACAAAAAGTCGCTTCGGAATGACACAGCATTCGAGCTGGAATTACTTTGTGACATATGGTACTTGAATGTAAATGCGAAGGCATAGTTAATAAAACCACATATGCTGTTCGCAGGCATTTAAGGCAACTCTAAGCGGTCAATTATGTTTGATTGACTGTATTGTTACGCAACAGTAATCAATATTCATGCAGAAAGGGAAAAACCACAGACTTTTAGAGCTGCTTTCGTGTTAGCCACTATCATCTGTAGGCCTTAGGTTCTGTGTGCCAAAAAGCTTTCCTTTCGAACTACGAGGGACTTGCTTCCTTAAACTTGTGGTCACTGTCCAGCGAAACCTTTCAGTGGCCGAACGGCCCAAAAATTCTCTCTGAGCTCAAGAACGGGAGAACAGGCGTCAGGTTACATGAGTAAAAAATGTCAAAGAAATATACTCAATCTTAAGTAAGTATGGAAAAACAGGCCGCCTACTCTGCCTATGGGCTTACGACTTTCAGTCAGCGACCAACCGGACGATTCCAGTGCAACTGACCACCGGCATAACGTGCTCATTATTAGCATGGAACATAATTGGACCAGTAAACCCTTCTTTCATCACGCTAACTGTTCAGTGTGGTTATGTTATAAAAATATTGCAGACCACGATGCCTAATGTACTGACATTGCTGGTAATATATTGAGTAATAAGTATCCTTCTCAATCGTCTTAACGGTCACCTAGAGCAGGGCCTGTTCCCGGAAAGACAATGTGGCTTCCGCCGACACCGCGGAACAACCGATATGATATTTGCCGCCCGCCAGCTACAAGAGAAGTGTCAGGAGATGCGAACTCACCTATACACTACCTTCGTGGATCTAACGAAAGCCTTTGACATGGGGAATCGTGACGGACTGTGGAAAGTCATGCAGAAATTTGGTTGTTCTGAGTGGTTCACGCACACGGTGCGTCAGCTTCATGACGGGATGACGGCGCGCGTCACTGACAACGGGACGGTATCCGAAGCATTCGCAGTGACCAACGGAGTGAAGCAGTGCTGCGTACTGGCCCCCACCCTCTTCAGTCTCATGTTCTCGGCTATGCTGATGGACGCCTACCATGATGAGCAGCCTGGTATCCGCATCGCCTACAGAACTGACGGGCACCTGCTCAACAGTCGGCGTATGCAGGCTCCAACGCGCGTGTCTACGACTACAGTCCATGACTTGCTCTTCGCGGACGACTGCGCCCTTAACACCGTGACGGAGGAGGACATGCGAAGGAGCATGGACCTCTTCGCCGAACGCTGCGCCGATTTTGGATTAACAATCAGTACAGCCAAAACGGTTGTCATGCACCAGCCGTCACCCAGCGCGGAATACAATGCTCCTCGAATCAATGTCAACGGTGCTCAACTAAAAAACGTGGAAACCTTCGCTTATCTAGGAAGCACGATGTCGCGCAACACGAGAACCGATGAAGAGGTTGCCCAACGGATCTTCAAAGCTAATCAGTTCTTCGGCCGGCTGCAGGCCTCTGTGTGGAATCGCCACGTTATTCACCTGAACACCAAACTGAAGATGTACAAGGCCGTCGTCTTGACGACACTCCTTTACGGAGCTGAAACCTGGACCGTCGACTCGAACCAAGCCAGGAAGCTGAATCACTTTCATCTCAGCTGCCTCCGCAGAATACTGAAGCTGAGATAGCAAGACAAGATCCCAGAAACGGATGTCCTGGAGCGGACCGGAATCCTCAGCATCCATGCCATGCTGAGGCAAGTGCAACTGCGATGGAGCGGCCACCTGGTAAGAATGGACGACGAGCGACTAACCAAACGACTTTTCTACGGAGATGTCGCTACGGGTTCTCGCCGGCAGGGAGGTCGAAAACGACGCTACAAGGACACTTTGAAGAAATCCCTGAAGCAACTGCAAATCATCTCGGCGACCTGGGAGGACCTCGCCCAGGATAGACCGGCATGGAGAAGATCAGTGATGACTGGTTCAGCAATCTATGAGGCCAACCGGATCGCCGCCGCCAAGGCCAAAAGAGCGGCACGAAATTCACCAGTGCCCCGGACCAACACCGCCAATGTCCAGGCCCTGCCAAGATGCCCGCGCTGTCAACGCATCTTCCGCGCGCAAATCGGCCTGGTTGGACATCTTCGGACGCAATGCACCAACAATTCGACATTCCAATTTATACGTCAAATTCTGCCAACCCTCCTTCTGACTCCCCCACCCTCACTCCTGGCATCAATTCCATTACTCCCACCATCATAGAGACCAAATCCATCTACTCATCGCCTGTTACCCCAACCATTGCAACCACCACCGCCTTCGCCTTCACTACCACCACCACCATCAGCGATGGAGAATCTCTCCTATGCTGTACTCAATGCGACCGCACATTCACCTCACGCATCGGCCTGGTCGGTCACTTGCGAATACATCTTACAGAGACCGGCGAGCCAGTGCCTGGAGCACCACCACACAGCAGAGATCGTTGCCTCCACTGCTGTCCTTCGCTGTCCTTCACTGTCCTCGCGCATTCACTAATCGCATGGCCATATTCGGTCACATGCGCATCCATGACAGCGGAATTCACCACAATGCCGACAACACCGATACACCATGCACACCCACCGCTCCTGCCATTCTTAGCACCCCTGCCACCCCCACTACCATGAATGACATCCCTCCAGCCTCTACCGATTTCTCCTGCCCACACTGCGCCTGCACCTTCAACTCACGCACCGGACTGGTCGGTCACTTGCGAATCCATCGCACGGAGGCTGGTGGACCAGTGCCCGGGGCTCCAACATACAGTCGATGCGCTCGCCTTCACTGCCCTCACTGCTCCCGCACATTTACACACCACATGGGCCTATTAGGACACATGCGCCTCCACGACAACCTCCGGTAAACCACCGGAGGCTAAGCTACATCATCGCACACTACCTACACCAATACATCGACAACACCCTCATAATCACCATTTACCAGAGTATATCACGGTTTCCTAGAAACCTTGGCTGGGAAGTCTGCCAATCTGACGCTTCCACCAGACCACGTCGTCGGCTCAGTGTATGTGCTGTGTGTGTCGAGTGGCTGACCAGTGGACTGGGAGTCAGACGGCGATGCCTGCTCCATGTCCCCTGAGTTTGTGAATCCTTGTGTGTGCGTTATGGGGGCCAGGTCGTGCTGTGGCGCGCGAATACGGGTACGCCAACTCGTCAGCCAATGCGCCCACTCCCATATCAGGCAACTGACCGGCTCGGACAGTATCTGATGGTGGTGGTTTAGGAGAGAGTGAGGTCGACAGCTCAGTTCATGTTCTTCACAATAAACAATCTGACGCGCTTAAAACTATCAAGGTGCGCTAAAAGCTGTGATTTGGAAGGTTGCCAACTGATGGGATAACTCGGACCACGTGGTCAGCCCAATGTGTGTTTTGTGTGGAGTGGCTGACTGGCGGAATGAGAGTCAGGCTGCAATGGCTCCTTCTTAATGTGGTCTTTATGGCACTCCCACTCTGTGGGTTTCGAGCCAGGTGTGTGGTACTCTCAGGGGCGGCTCCGGCCGTGACAGCCACCTGCGACCTCTCTCATCTCAGGTCTTCTTGCATGTGTCGTTAGACCAGGCTCAGTTGGGGGAGGAGAAGAGTGTGCGCTAACGTTAACCGCCGCGGTTGGAAGCTTGCCAACTGACAATTACACTCGGACCTCGCAGTTAGTCCAATGTGTGTTGTGTGGAGTGGCTGACTGGTGGTCTGAGAGTCAGGCTGCGATGGCTCCTTCTTAAAGTGACCTCTGGCTATCTCACACATGTGAGATGTAAGACGTTCAACCCCCTGTTGTGTAAAATCCTGGTTCTTGTGTTTGGGGGGCCAGGTCATGTACGTAGTACAAGTAGACTAGGTCACCAACAGCTGCGCCCGCTTCCGCATCAGGCAACTGCCCGGCTTGGACAGTGGTCTGATTGTGGGGGTGGGGGAGAGAGTGAGGTCGAGAGCTCAGCGTATTTTCCTCACTATAAACAATCTGACGCGCTTGAACCTATCACGGTGCCCTAAAAGCCGTGGCCTGGAATGTTGCCAACTGACGGGATAACTCGGACCGCTTGGTCAGCCCAATGTGTTTTTTGTGTGGAGTGGCTCACTGGCGGACAGAGAGTCAGGTTTCAATGGCGTCTTCTTAATGTGGCCTTTATGGCACTCCCACTCCGTGGGATCCGAGCCAGGTGTGATGGCACGCCCAGGGGCGGCTCCGGCCGCGCCAGACACCTGCGCCCTCTCCCATCTCCGGTCTTCTTGACTCTGTCTTGACACCAGGCTCATTTGGGGGAGGAGGAGAGAGTGCGGTAGCTGCAGCGCAAGGCTACTATCACTTAAAACTAATTCACGCGCGAGTCACCGTCCCTGCACCACCTGGTTTGGAGCATACGGTGGACCTCGTCGAAATCGACGGTCGAACTGCCAATAAGTAACCAAACATGCATTCACCATTTCACCTATGGCGGGATATCTCAATGTCAGAATAGAAGGAGCCGACCAAGTAAGCCTGTTAAACATAGTTCTAACAGTTTAACGGATGAGGTCCATCAATATTCTTCGAGGTTAACCTGGAAGTTACAAGTGCGTGAAATTATTTATGTTGCAGCAGCCTTGTACAAAATTTGCCTCACACTCAGCTTTACCGTCTTGCGATTGAGAGGTAAAGTCGAGCTGACCTTAACTGCGCTTGGTCGTTGTCGCTGACAAAACTAGATAGCTCGTCTGAGAATACCACGCATTACCTGGTCAGGCTTCATTCAGGATGGTTTCCTGGATTTCACTTAAGTGGATGTCTCATAATGGTGAAATTGAACATGTGCAGTGAAGACGTGCTTGATGAGTTAACCGGGCTCTGAATACTAGTTCCCCAAGCCCACCCTTGTGGATTTACGGGTGACCGACCAGTCCGGTTGAACTGGGTAAAAATGGGAACTGTGTCTGCATTTTTGCCGGTGGTGATGAAGATGAGTGTTATGCGTGTCCTGGTGTGGTTTCCTTGGCGGCGCATGCTGTGCTTTCTGATTAGGGAAAACCGGTTCAAAGGTCAGAATTGATGAAATGGGTGTCATTTTTGATATTATTGTCCCTTTGTGGTGTATGAATTATATCGGTCGCTTTTATATTGTACTGGGTCTGTCTGTGCTTACCGAAACCAACCCGTGTCTTTAATACCGGCTAACAGTCTGGGTATATTGGGAGGCTTTGGTGTTTACGACATAAACCCTAGACATTTGTGTCCTGTGTGTCTTGCACTTTGTGTTGTCCTCGGCTATTCAGCTGGCATCGAAAATTGCTTTTCCATATTTTACGGCCATTCACCGAGCCAATCGAGCTTCCAAAAGGTCTTCGCAATTGTTGTGGTTGATGTGTGGTTTAGAGAGCTTTTGAAATGGTCTTTGTGTAGTTGCCTTTGTCAACCTTGTTCACGATGGACTATGACAACCTTTCGGGGGAACATTCAACTTAGCGGACACTTGGCAGCCATCCTCACAATGGAGCCACTCCATTACACTTGAGTTTGCTAGAACACAGCATACGCAGGGATCACATCCATTTTTTTCTAGAATCTCGATTCTAGAGATTGTTTTCTTTCTCCGTAACTTCAGTATTCTCCGGAAGAAAGGGCATTGAAATAGATTTAACTTTCTTGGCTGCCTTCCTTAGACTCTCTTTGTCTCTGCACGTGCACGAATTTAGTAGGAACGATTGGCCTGCGTACCTTTTGTATGAAGTACGATCCCGTGGCGATTCCAGACTAAGTACTGCAGCCTATATAACGCCTGGCTGATATGGCCTTCGTCCGTGATTTCATGTTCTGTTGTAGCGGTACTGTCGAGGTACAAATATTATTCCACCGGGTGTAAGACCAGTCACGTTAGTACTCACAATGGCGCCACCTGATACGTAATCACCGTCTTCTTCGTGGTAAGATTCAGTCTAAAGGTTCACCTACCATAGGCAGAAAGGTTTACACTGTGTAACCTGTCCGATACCATCGGGTTATTCAGCGGGCAATCGGTGGCGAACTGGGAGTCCTGGACACTGTCCCTTATGTTTTTCCTTCGGACCACCATACACCAGATATTGTGTAGTAGCCATCGGTTCGATTACCGATGTTGAATCCACATCAATCTTCATGTTAGGCGTCGCTGAGCATGGCAGCTAAAATTAGTCTAAAATGGGTGAGAGTGTGAGGAAACAGTCCATTCTCACCCCATTTACCCTCCCACAGTGCTCCCAACTCTAACCCGACAGTTCGACCGTTGATTTCGTCGAGGTCCACCGTATGCTCCATACCAGATGGTGCGGGGACGGTGACGTGCGCGTGAATTAGTTTTAAGTGATAGTAGCCTTGCGCTGCAGCTACCGCACTCTCTCCTCCTCCCCCACCTGAGCCCGGTGTCAAGACAGAGTCAAGAAAACCGGAGATGGGAGAGATCGCAGGTGGCTGGCGCGACCGGAGCCACCCCTGGGTGTACCACCACACCTGACTCGGATCCCATGGAGTTGGAGTGCCATAAAGGCCACATTAAGAAGGAGAAATTTCAGCCTGAATCTCAGTCCGCCAGTCAGCCACTCCACACAAAACACACATTGGGCTGACCACGCGGTCCGAGTTATCCCTTCAGTTGGCAACCTTCCAGGCCACGACTTTTAGTGCACCGCGATAGTTTCAAGCGCGTCATATTTTTTTATAGTGAGGAAAATGCGCTAAGCTGTCGACCTCACTCTCTCCCCCACCCCCACCCCACAATCAGACCACCATCCGAGCCGGTCAGTTGTCTGATGTGGGAGTGGGCGCATTGGCTGACGAGTCGGCGTACCCGTCTTCACGCGCCACAGCACGACCTGACCACCATAACGCACACACCAGGATTCACTTAATCAGGAGATATGGAGGAGCCATCGCCGTTTGACTCCCAGTCCACTGGTCAGCCACTCGACGCACACAGCACATACACTGGGCCGACGGCGTGGTCTGGTGTAAGCGTCAGATTGGCAGCCTCCTAAGCCACGATTTCTAGGAAACCGTGATATTCATGGGTACATGGTGATAGTGAGGGTGGTGTCTGTGTTTTGGTGTAGGAAGTGTGCGCTGATATGGCTTAGCCTCCGGTGGTTTACCGCCAGTTGTCGTGGAGGCGCATGTGTCCTAATAGGCCCATGCGGTGTTTAAATGTACGGGAGCAGTGAGGGCAGTGGAGGAGGGCGCGTCGACTTTATGTTGGAGCCCCAGGCTGTGGTTCACCAGCCTCCGTGTGATGGATTTGCAGGTGACCAACCAGGCCGATGCGTGAGGTTAAGTTGTGGGCACAGTTTGGGCAGGAGAAATCGGGAGAGGCTGGGGGATATCATTCATGGTAGTGAGGGTAGTGGCGGTAAGAATGAAAAGAGCAGAGGGTGTGCATGGTGTATCGATGTTGTCAGCATTGCTGTGAATTCCACTTTCATGGATGCACATGTGACCGAATAGGCCTATGCGATGAGTGAATGCGTGAGGACATTGAGGGCAGTGGAGGCAGCGATCTCTGCTGTGTGTTGGTGCTCCAGGCACTGGTTCACCAGTCTCTGTACGGTGGATTCGCAAGTGACCGTCCAGGCCGATGCGTGAGGTAAATGTGCGGTCGCATTGAGGACAGTTTAGGAGAGAGTCCCCATCACTGATAATGGTGGTGGTAGTGATGGCGAAGGCGGTGGTGGTGGTGGTTGCTCTGGCCGATGCGTGAGTTGAAGTGGCAGGCGCATTATGGGCAGGAGAAATCGGTAGAGGCTGGGGGGATGTCATTCATGGTAGTGGGGGTGGCAGGGGTGCTAAGAATGGCAGGAGCGGAGGGTGTGCATAATGTATCGGTGTTGTCGGCATTGTGGTGAATTCCACTGTCATGGATGTGCATGTGACCGAATAGGCCCATGCGATGAGTGTATGCGCGAGGACATTGAGGACAGTGGAGGTGACGATCTCTGCTGTGTGTTGGTGTTCCGGGCACTTGTTCACCAGTCTCTGTACGATGTATTCGCAAGTGACCGACCAGGCCGATGCGTGAGGTGAATGTGCGGTCGCATTGAGGACAGTTTAGGAGAGAGTTCCCATCGCTGATGGTGGTGGTGGTGGTAGTAGTAGTGAAGGCGAAGGCGGTGGTGGGGGTAGCAGGCGATGAGTAGAAGATGTGGTCTCTATGATGGTGCGAGTAATGGGATTGATGCCAGGAGTGAGGGTGGGGGAGTCAGAAGGAGAGTTGGCAGAATTTGACGTAGAAATTGGAATTTTCTGATTGTTGGTGCATTGCGTCCGAAGATGTCCAACCAGGCCGATTCGCGCATGGAAGACGCGTTGACAGCGCGGGCATGTTGGCAGGGCTTGGGCATCGACGATGCTGGTCCGGGCGGTTGGCCTCTAACCCACTCTCCGTAACGCGCATCATCACGGTGTCTGACTACCTGCGTTTATCCTTTCAGACATCAAAATTTGGTGTGGTCTTATGGGGTTCATCAAGATCACCATGCCAATGGCTTTTATTAAATAGAGTTTATTCCTTGTTTTCCGCACTTTGTTTGCATTTGAAGTATCACAAAGTTTATGGCAATTATTTCCGCAAACCGGATGCTGTTTCTTGAAAGAAGACATTGATCTAGGGGTGCGTACGGATGATTTATTAGCACACACACAAATATCCTGTCAGGAAAAGTGAGTCCGCTACAGTTAACACTTCGGCTGCGGGAAATCGAGTTATTATCACACCACGTGTAATCTTCTATAATGCATGCATGAGCCGCCATTTTCGATACGTGTACAGTGGCGCAGCAACGGAAGCCTTTAGGGACTTAAATACTTTTGGAAATCATCATCCTTATCTGATTCCACCTCTGATGACGGATTCGAGTATGAATCTGAAATGACAGGCGAAGTAAACTATTAGTCCAGCGATCCTGCTTTCTCTTTCTCTAACCACTGCATTATTTTGAACACTCAAGGTTGTCACAGTGATTCAGCCCAATCTATAAAGGCAAGAGAAATTAAACGTTTTTGCTTTTGTTGTTGCAGTATACAGAACTTTTCCGATTGGGTGTTCAGCGTCCACAAACCACGGTCATCTTGTTAAAATTATTGGCACCGAGATTTTAGGAAAACTTATACAGTCCCCTCTCTCACGACGGTGTAGACAGCGCACTCTCTAAATAGGAATACTAGGTCGTTTCATGGTAACAGTGGGAAGACGGCTTGGCATTGCATGTCGTCCTCGTCATATAACTTTTTTGGTTTCCTGAGGTAGGATATAGTTAAATTCCCCGATAACCGGGCGTGGTAACATGCCAGATACTCACTTGTTATGGTCCACCATTCGAAGACGATCGGTGGAGTGTGGTCGCCGTGCTGCGTATGGCTTCGTGGAGCCACAGGTAACAGCTGGATTCCAGGGCAGGATTCAGTATAAGTATTCAACTTGTTTCATGGTGATCGACGTCAGTATATTGCCTACCAGACCTTGCATAGAACGTGGTCGTAACTGGTTTATCTAGCCTAGATGGCGTCTTGTATGATACTTCTCTACGTGTTATGATTTGCTGACCGTAAAACGGCTATCCAACTCTAAAGATGAAGCGCGAATGACCGTACCACCGCTAACATGTCCTCGCTGACGAGGCACTGTACTCCGCAATACTGTGAATAGCGAACGAACGACAAACTATGTTTTGCTGGTATTTGATCGAGCTCCTATGTGGACTGCGCTTTCTGATTAGACCTGGACGGCGTTTACCCAGAACAGCATACGTCCACGGGAGGTTTGCGTTGCTTCATTCATAGTGCCCAATCTCACATCTGGTCAGCTTGATTCGAAAGTGTTAGCGGTGCAGGATAAGGAATGAAACCTAGATTGAGGCCGGCGCAGCTTAGGCTGAACGCGTACACTACTGATTACTAGCAGCTGCACGAAGTGTACCAACATTGGGCTACAAGACAACTCGTCTTTATCGTACCCGAGTGTCGGATTGCGCTGTTTCCTTCTTACTGTGCCTCTTACGGCACCCTCGTTGAATGAGTGATCCACGACCTTTTAAAGTCTTGCTTCGTGAAAGCTTGAGGAATATTGCCTGTGAGGCACGCGTAAAGGAAGGGTTAAGCAGCACCAGTCACTGTGATCACTAGCATCTTGCCATTAGATCATGATGAGTGTGTAAAAATAGCGAGGCAGCTGCAATACCGCTATTCCGCACTCTTCCCGCGCAAGTCATATTTAAATTCCCTAGGTAACGCTTGCTTTCATTGGTGACGAGGAAATAAAAATCACTGATATTTGAAAATGGGCAGGCATTAGGGTATCGGCAATCGTATTGAAGCAACACTGCTAAACTTTTCAATCACAAATCAATTCGGATTCAGCCATTAGATTTCACATGTCACTAGTCCTTAGAATACATGGAGCTTTTCCATATCGGTTGATAATATTTTGTGATGTATCGGATTGTAACATCATCTTTTTGTTTTTTTTATTTCTTTATGTATTTATTGCCAATTTACAGGCAAGGTAACAAAGTAACATGCTGACATCTTTTCAACACTGATCTGGAAATATGTTTGACGCAGCCACACAAGGGAAACACGCCCAGATTAAGAACATTTTCAAGTTAGACACCAAACAGGCATCATAAGTCGACATAAATAGAAGAAGCCCAAATAAAAATTAGGTAGCATGATAAGCAATACTCATGACTAGTTTGCTCGAACAGGACGGGACTAGAGCTACCGATGCAGGATCAAATGTGAGCTCCATGAAGCAACTGACAGGAAACGAAATAAGACTTTGGAGCGAGGCCTTTAGTTTCCTAAAATGTTGCTCTTTCTCAAACAGACATCACCGATAAAGTTAGCTAAATGCACAGGGGTGGACTATTTGTAGAACGCAGGGCCTCCCAACTGCAAATTTATTAAACTAAGCGGCCTTCGCATTTATCGTGAGTGCTCGTACTTAGTGCGATGAGGGTTCAGTGGCCCGCATCCGAGTCGTTAATTGCTATGATTGCGTCAGCGATATTAATTATAATTACTCGACTATTTGGCCCACCATTACCGTCACTGTTCACGCCCCCCGTAGGGCTAAGGACCCTTCGCTGGCAAAGCGGCGGCGCTTGTTGATGGAGCGAACTTGAGTTCCGTTGCGTGGGCTGCGACCTGAAACCGTACTTACCATATACCTAAGACACGTTTACCCTATTATTTTCTTAAGCAATCCCCTCTAATATGCCAACTTCTTTCAAGAATCAGAAAATTATGCTTTCCACTTATCCCCTTTATAGATTCTTAAATTGTAAGTTGTAGAGTGAATGCGTCAGTTTTTGAAAATTTTGATACAGAGGTAAATTATTATCACAATCGCAAGTTTGGGAAGAATAAGAGGCCGCATATAAAGCCAAAATAGGTATGCGGCAGTCCATGTCTGTGTATAGTGCAGGTCAAAGCTGCCAGCGTCTTCACAAGGCACATCCAGTGCAAAAGAGATGAGCAGTTCCTTCTGTGACTTGCGTGACTCACAAGACGATGCACGGATTCGAGAGAATGTATGTACATGGAGGCGGCTGTGAGAGAGTTGGTGTATTTTTTCAGGGTTTCTGAGGCGATGGCGAGCTCTGTCTGTAGGAGGTCAGAGTTTTGACCGAGCCCAGACTAGAAGATCAAAGATTCGGGAGGGAAAGATGTGTGCTCTAGCTGATGTCAGGGTCCGTCTTTGTTGGCAACACTACCCGAAAACTTGCCTCGTTGTGAGGGGAGGTGACAAATTGCTGGGAATGGAGGCTTTCGGTTTTGTCCATGAGGACTTGTCGGATCTTCTTCTTTGTTTTGTAACGACGATTTTGAAACCAGATTTTTACCTGTTGACAAGAAATATTTTAAAGAATTTCTGAATTCGAAGAACTTAATTTATTGATAATAAGATTTTAAGGAAAATTACCCACTTATTAATGCAAATGGGAGGTCTCCGATAAACCGTGGACAATTTGAGTAGAAGAATAGATTAGCAAATGTTTTTGTTGCGTTACCGACACTCCTCCAGCGACTTACCTGTTAAAAATGCATGTCAGTTAATGAAAATCATTTTGTATGTGCGCAGTGCCGCTTTATTGATTAGTGGGATGTCACTCACCGTCCTTCATACTTGTAAAGTTTATCGATACGGGTGTCTCAGCCGCCGGCCCATTACGAAGGATTGCCCAATTTTGGTCTTTTGGGAAAATTCCTCCACTCCTCAGATAACCCGCGACCTTGATGAACCAACCAAGGTTTTTATAATGACTACGCACAGGTCAAGCATTCTGTAAATATGCTATATTTTTCCCATTCTCGAGTAGTATTGTATAAATTTGGGCTCGGGAACCCCAGCGTTTCGCAAGAGGGACGTTGAAGCAGTATTCTCTAAAGAACGTCCCCAGCGGTAGATGTAAAGGAAAATGGGATCCTGAGGGCTCAGAGACACGAGATTTTAAAATTTTTGAGGTTTCAACTTTATTATGCAAGTTATTCAGGCCTTCTTATTTTTTTAATTAACACTAAAGGATATATATATATTCTCATCTTTGCGGGGACGATCTTAGATCTAGCCGGAATCTCAGCTAGAAATGAGAAAGTGTAAGTCGTCATATAACGCACTGCAGATATCGGGACGAATGAAATTAAGAGACAGTCATTGGGAGAAGGTCCGTACTACAGTCGCTTTGTACAGTCGCTTTAATGGCAGGATATTTAGAAGGCCAGGTCACCGGTCATATGTTATCAGAGGTCAACCCGCTAATTTAACCCTGTCATATTCCTCCCACAGGGACCCTCCTAGGGGGCCTAAGCGCACTTCAAGGGTGAAGCATCAATAAAACTTGCAGGACTGTCATGAGTTTGGCGGTCAGGGGTAGCTTGTTTACCCATGCAATATAGGTAGGGGAATAACTGGGGCCCGTTCGATACGTGCGAGAGAGGGAGTGTCATTCGTCCCCTTTTCTCCTCTCATCCGCCACGGCTGCCGGAATATTTCGGGTCACAGAGACAACAAAGAACGCACATACACATCGGGCTTAAGCGTCCGGAACTGCTTAAATGGGTACTTTGTGGCGAAAACAGAAGCGCAAAGGAGACATTAATCACTACCGGCGAAATAAACAATCTAATGCCATTTTATTTGATGAGTGCTGAGATTTATATTGTTTTAACAATGTGGTGTGGTGGAAGCAAGGTAAATAGACCTCAACAGATATACCCATCGACCCGTGGTGCTGTATTGGCAACCGTTTCGTGGGCGCGTGAACATCAGTATACCAATTTATGCCTGTATAAATTTAGGTTGAGCATCAATAAGTAAAGAAAAGTCAATAGGGTCCGAGTTAGTTATAGTTGGGGCTTATATTTGGCATACTCTTAAGTTACAGACTTAAACTGTACATAATAATATAAAACTGGTCAAATACACATAGTTTAACGATAAATATTACTGAAAAAGATCCTCAACAGAGATTTGATAGTTAATTTCTTATTTACGATTAGCAGCAAATTATATGTAAACCTTTAGTTCTGCAGAAACGGCATCCGTACCCCGAACCAATTAGTCGTTGAGGCAACTGCTGTAGCACTTGATAAGCCATGCTCATGCCACTTGGACAGTCGGCATTTAACAGCAGACACTCTTTCATCTGAGCTAGGCCCAAGCCCTGTCAGCCGAAGATGGAAACACCAGCTTGCCATATTATTACACTGTCAAGCGTTCGTCCTACCAAAATGGTCGATACCTCAGAAGAATTTGCATAAATTGGCAAAAAATCTGATCCTAGGAGAGTTTATACTTAGTCTTGTTAAATCCCAAATTTGAATATCAAATTCGGAAATCTGTTGACTGATGTTCCACAAACAAATAGACCATGAACGTTATCATTCAGTCTGAATGTTGATCGGTAGATCGAACTGATTATTCGCCGCGGAACACATCGTTTACCCACTAGCGAAGTGGCTATCAACCACCGAAGCTAATTCATTAAGAACTATCCCAATGGCTACTCTCTTTCTCTCTCACACACATACATACTGGTCTCGCGTCAGATGGTATAAAATCCATATTGTAGTGCCAACACTTGTAGAAAAAATGTTATACCTGTGTTTCAGAGAGGTCGAGAGTTCGAGCGAGTTCGCTACGTTCGGCACTGGAGAGGTAGCGTTGCCGATAGAAGCGGCGTTCCAGTTCCATTACTTGTTCATTGGAGAAGGACACCCGTGCACGCTTCTTCCTCGATTCACCCTGCTCTTCAAAAGTCTGCTTGTTGCCGTCACTTCCGGAGCAGCTATTCAGCAATTCGGACTCACTGCATTCAGTATCCGAGGGTGCTTTTCTCGGACGCGGTGATTGTAATGGCAAAATTACTGGTAGCTCTGTAGGCAGGGCAACGGGCTCAATGCAGTCAAAGGCCCTAGATGCAACTACGTATTGACGAGCTTCCTCGATGCCTCGCAGGAGGCGCTGGAGGTCGCTGTGAAGGTTTGGTCGTGGTAAGCTGAGAAGGGGATAGCGATTTTCATACTGGATATACTTGTGGCAAAAATCATTCGTCTGTACGTTGTGCAGCACATTTAACTTTCCAGGTGGCGCTACCTCGGGTGAACTTGCAAAGCATTGGGCACTTAGTTCTGAAAACGGAGGAAGTTAGAGTTAGTAATCGAAGCCAAAATTGTGGCTGTATGTTGCCTTTTAAAATCATAAGCTGTGCTTTGGCCACGCTCTCTTATATCGGTCTATTTGCCATAAATGGACGGAAAGCATATTGAGGGAAGGCATAAAGGCCAAATTACTATTATTGTAACAAAAATAACCGCATAACGACATTGCCGCTTCGAATTCCATAGAAGGTAAACCGTGTAGTGGGCTCCGGTCATACTTACTTGTTGTCGAAGAAGGAGATATTTGCCTACAGAGGTCAATCGGAATGTCAGTCATGTTTATGGCATCGGAAATGGGTTGTCGAAATGGGCTACCGGTGGACGTGACGGATGTACAATTGGTCATTGAGGAGGGATTGTGCTCGGAATCGTCTGTCTCCTCAGAGGATCTCGAGATCTCTGGGATTTCACGAACTTGCTGAGTTGATCTCAGTTTCGGAACATCTTCCGCCAGGAGGGCGTCGATCCAGAACGCCTTGTATGCCGTTTGCTGGGTCAGCTTGTGCATCTGTTGCTCGTGGAAACTTGTTGCTCTCTCCATGTTGAAGAGCGAATAAATGCCGATCAGAGGTTGGCTGCGCGTAAGTGTGCGCGATTCCGACTTATTCAGAGCGCTCTCATCGAAAGGGTGGTGTTCAGACCGCTGATTGGTCGAGAGCACTTAATGAAGTTTTGCGCACACGTGCGCACAGTTTCAGGCGAGGGGGCAGAGGGAACTGACGGCACCCCCTGTCCCGTACAATTATGTACTCAGCCAATCAACGTGGAAGGGTGTCAGTAACGCGTTGCAGGAAAAGAGACGATGACCCTTCTGCATTTTACGTTAGAAATACAACTTAAATAGAAAGTGTCAACCTGTTCAACATGCACATAACATACACATACATAGCATACACATAAAATAGTGAGGCTGTATGTGGACGACAATTGGCTGTGCTTGCCAATCAATCCTGAATAAAAGCTGGAAATTGTTCATCTTGACAATAGTTACTTGTAAAATAAGGCGGTAACAAAGGCTCTCGGGGCTCCTCGTTATGGCCTAAGGAATTAATTGACATTATGCCATATATCCCTAGTACTCATAGGATGCTGATAGGATCCTTATGCACAAATGGAGGATACGTAACCTATTGTCGAGTTTGTGGCAGATCCTTGGCATGCCGCACCTTCTACCCACCGTGAAAGAATGGTGAAGTACGCGGCCATATTACACGCTGACCTAACCCTAACCCCATCCATCATATTCTTCAGGGTAAGCATTCATTGGCCATAGGAGGACTGAATTATCGGGTCCAATGGCAACTTTCCAAGTGGCAACTATTAGGACGCCACGGTAGAATCAAAATGCATGCGTTTTATTGTGGCAAGGAAAGATCGCGCAGAGCCGGCCTCATTGTTACTCCCATCGAGGGTTCATAAAAAGTGGGTCAGGTCAGCTAGGAATGACATCGTGCATAGTGGTCGGCGTGACGTAAAGCCATCGGCTCTCGGAAACCGCACACGTGTCGGGAAAACAAACTGCTGGGCTATCCGACTAACCCGGTAAAGAATTATAACCCTAATGAACACAACTGATAGGGTTAGGTTTAGTGTGACGCTATCCTTGCCTTATTTTGGCTCCACCCACAAGACCTCTATTACCACCGATCCCGTATTACTCGCTGACTTATCCTTTGTTTGAATAAGGCAACGTTGATGAAATAAGAAGCATTTAATTATGTAATAATATTTCGCAACCTCTTGTTCAACTGCATACAGTTATTGCCTATTCATAATTTAAGATAAACTGTCCAATTATACATCGACCTAGAGGTATTAAACGTGATAGGTAAATAAAGCATAAACTGTGAGTCTGATAAATGTGGGTGCACGTGGTGAGAGGGAAAAGGTGGCAGGAAAGTTATCTAAGTACGTACGTTAACTCCTATTCCGTACTACTGGATGCTTAAAGCATTCCTCGAGGTAGCACAAAGAAGGTTAAGCGGTATACCTAGCTTTGACCTAGACCTCGTTATCTGCGTGGTAGTTGACATTAGAACGTTATACTGTGAGGCAGGCGTGGATCCTAGCTTATAAGAATTTCTTATCTCATCAATATTCTTCTTCAGAGTAGTGTATCAAATCAAGCGTTTTAGAGAATTGAACTCTAATAAAAAAACGCAACCGTAGTTACGATCAGCGAAGTTGACATTATGCTACTAATACAAGGAAAAGCTGTTTTCACTGCGCCACCCTGTAGCCAGTTAGCAGCAGTGACATCACATCAATTAGCCGAACTGGTATTTCCGTCAACGGTGCCCAAGTTGGCTGTGTTCCAAAATTGTCCTCACACTTCTTTTGCTTTAAAGATGCTTTTCAGTTAGCTAGCAAGATACACAGATTGCAGAAATATTATTTCGATTATGGGGAAATAGGTGCAATTTAATCTATTTTACGACGACAGGGGTTTTACGAACCCTTCAACTCCACAGGAAGTGTTTTTGCCACAACAATAAGTGATTTATGACTGACAAGGAGAGCTTGTCAATCTTGCTGGTTTCCAGTCCCTTGCGAAGTCATATTGTAGGTTAAAACCTGAGAATTAAAGTTAAACTAAAGAGACTGCAATGAAAGTTGCACAGATAAGGTTATGTGCACTTTAGTTTTTTTTTCAATTATTCCGAGCTACCGCATGAAATAGGCTTCTGTGTCTTCCCAGTCTCCACCATTTCCTTACGTTGATCGAACAGTAAATCAGCATTTTTGAGTCGTCATGTAGATTTACTGCACGTATTTCCGGTTTGCCCACCCAGTGTATACGAGCCTTGCTGTGGGTAACCGTCTTTTCGCTCTGTATAGTTTACTTTTTATTAAACCCCGTCCTCGGGGTAATCCGTGTGCTGAATCCGTCCGCTTGAACATTCTCCAGCGCCCCTCTCTCTGGTGTCCTCAATGAGCCATTTCAAAGTACAGCGAACCTGAAAAACCCTTGACTTTGCGCTTGTGCACGCACAAACCTCGACCACATACGCTAAGCCACTCCTGAGCTGTGCACTCAAAATAAGCTAAGCTGATCGTGTGAAGAAGTACAGAGTCGTTTTTGTAATCCACAGTAGCCTGAGCAGCTGATTCACGTGATGACGTTGCCGTCCTAAGGTTGAATGGCTCGAGCTTGTCAAAAGTCTCGCCCCCCAATGTCGGTCACAGTGCCTGCGTCTCCTGGTGCTTTCACACTAATTATCGGAAACCCCGACTGGGTGAATTACGGGGGGAGAAGAACGCGATGACGCCGGCCGATCCATAAACGACACCAAGGTCGAAGATAATTGAGGGTGTGTTTTACAGCTTCCATGAGCTGCAGGTGTCGGCCAACAAGATGCAGACCACAATTGAAGTGAAAATTGTTGCAACCCGTGAGCTAAAGGAGGTCAGGGGTCAGTGCGCTTCACAGCCGAGATCTGATATCCTGTTGTGAAAAGCGCACTCTCACTATGCGTTGTAAAGAACGTCATCAGGACCATCGTCGGTTGGTGAATATTTGCGTGAAATGTGTTACGCCCTAAGGCCATAAGGTGACATGCAGCAATGTCGATGGTGAGGTTCCCCACACCGCACGTACTTCAACCCCAACCGCCGTACACGAGGAAAAATGTGTCACTTTCTTCGATCGCAAGTGTAGGTCGCCACGTTTGAAGTAAGCCGATCACAGTAACTGATGCATCAACTTATGAGCCAATGTAATGTTCTCCCTTCTCTACGATCGATCATTTCTTGTGGCCCTTAATCACGTGTTGGTTGTTATGATTAATAAACAGAATGCGCGAGAATCATAAAACATAAAAGCTTCGCTTATTTAAATGGGATGGTCGTTCGTCAACATATCCTGGTTGTAGACCTGAAATGGAAGTTTCCGTTTTGTTTTGAACCTCTTCTCTATGTGTCAGAAATACGAGTGAGCAATCGATACTCGAGACTTATTGCCGATAAGGACAGAGGAGACTGTGTATGACCACAGCTAGTCAACTTGCTAGATCAGCCAGCCAGTCTAACCCTAACCCCTATGGGAAATACCCACGTCTCAATCCTGGCGTTTTGGTCAGGGTCTGTTCCTCGTCTGCTCCTTGATGGCTGCGATCGCAGACATAAGAATCCCAGTAAAAAAAGCAATTGCCGTTGGGAATCATACTGTAATCATCTCTCTATCCGCCTCAGATTTCATCAGCACTGGCCATGAAAAGCATAAAGGACGATACTGATCGTCCGTCATATGTGATTTAGATTTAACAACCTGCGGTAGAACACCGCCAGCTATACCACATCACAACATCACTCCTCATGAGCCTTTGCATCACACATTATCACACGCCACACCACACAAAACATGACTTCAGTCTGCATCTCTCATTAGGAGGAAAGAATGACCCTCAGCTCCTTCTCCAAGTGGTTCCAATGCTGCAAGTGTGATCCGAGCTAGAGACTAACCCGGAGCGTTTAGCGTCCTGGCTTGGAAGGTTACCAACTGATGATTACACTCAGACCTCGCAGCCAGTCCAATATGTGTTGTGCGGAGTGGTCAACTGGTGGTCCGAGAGTCAGGCTGCGATGGCACATTCTTAACGTGACCTCTGGCACTCTCATTCATGTGAGATGTTAGTCATTCAGCCCCCCTGCTATGCGAAATTCTGCGCTTGTGTTTGGGAGCAGGTCATGTATGTAGTACCTGTAGAAGAGGTCATCAGAAGCTGCACCCACTCATGAAGCAGCCAGATGACCAGCTCGGACAGTAGCGTGATTGTGGGGGTTGGGGAGAGAGCGAGATCGATGGCACATCACATATTCATCTCTATAAACAAGCTGACGCGCTTGAAACTATAACGGTGCACTAAACGCCATGGCTTGGAAGGTTTACGACTGACGGGATAACTCGAACCGCGTGATCAGTCCTGTGTGCGTGGTTGTGAGAAGTGGCTGACCGGCGGACTAAGAGTCAGGCTACAATGGCTCCTTCTTATTGTGGTCTCGATGGCACTTCCACTCCATGGGGTCCGAGCCAGGTGTGGTGGTACGCCCAGGGGCGGCTCCAGCCGCTCCAGCCACCTGCGTCCTATCCCACCTCCGGTCTTCTTGACTCTGTCAAGACTACGGGATCAGGTTGGGGAGGAGGAGAGAGTGCGGTAGCTGCAGCATAAGTCTACTATCAAGTAAAACTAGTCCACACGCAAGTAACCGTTCCTGCACCACCATAGTGTGGAGCATACAATGGACATCGTCAGATTGAACGGTCAAACTATCGTATAGATTAAAGGGATGTAGTGCTCGTGGCCAAGCTATCCTAAATGCTCTTTGCAAAGATTACGTCCAAGATAACTCAATGCTATTATAATTGCTACTGAGATTTAAAATCTCGTTTTGCAAGAGTACGGTACGCTTTAAGAAGGATATCCGTACAACCTTAGGCCAGCGAGATGAAAACTTTGATCTTCCTGACCTTTGGTCGTGTTGACAACATTGCTTACATACGCTAGGGCTGTTGTCCGAATTTCAGTCCTCGAGGCTAGTTTTCACCGCTCGCTTAAGTCACTTACAACCGGCGATGCAGAATTTACCTAACCGGGAAATATTAAAATCGACCAGACCATTTCCTGCTGACCCAGGAATATATTAAAACGACATTTGTTAAATGCTTTGGTAGGTGAATATAAAAAAAGACGGAAGACGTATGGAAATGAAAGGTATAAAGCTTCTTCTCAGTTTAAACCAGGCGTATGCAGAAGGATTTACTGTTACCAACAAATTACGTGACGGCTTATCAACTGCAACCCGTCTATGCATAACACAGATAACGAATGAAGTGGACAGCATTTTGAACTTACAGAAAATCAATACATAACAGCAAGGGTCAGAGAACAACGTAAAGAATAATTAGGTCAATGCGTTAGCTTAAAACTTCAGAGGAAAGAAAATGTGGAGGAGGAGCTAAGACAACTACAGCCATGAAACATCTAGGGGTGAAAATCACCAGGGAAATTGTAAATTGACCATGTGATCTAGTTGCTTGCAAAGGTCGGGTTTCCCCCTGCGTATATACGCCGATTCCAAGTAGCGCAAAGTCCAAGTTGTTCGTACCCGAACAATTACTCGGAAAGCTGTTTTGAGGTCTACATAGTGACCGCTGTCTAATAGATGTTTAGTAATCAAAGAACGTGGTACTTTTATTTTTTCTTTGTTTAAACAAACAATTAGGCAAATGTTCCAGCGGCCCTGGTTGCCAATTGCCTTTGCATTCGCTCAAGGTACTTGCATCCACAAGTGCACGTGAATTCATAAGCACAATTTGGGGTGGCGTGCACGGCAAGACATCCTTTGGATGGTTGATTGGCAGGCTTCTAGTAGGATTGCTAAAGATGAGCTCAGCTGCATTGTATGTTCTTCCTATGGTGCAGCGTAATCGTCACTTGATTGTATTATAAATATTGTCACCCTTAAATGGTAAATATATGATAACGGGCTTTTTCGGAACTGAATGTTCCGTCACTTTTTGTCGTAATGGGTTACTGTATTTTTGAATGAAGCGTGCAGGATATTCACAGTTAAGTAAGGTTGGTTTGATGCAGACAATTTCTGTATCTAGGGTTTCACTAGATACGTGGATGCCGAAGAGCTTCTTTCTACCATGAACACATTGCATCCTAAGATAAAATTCACAATGGAAATGGAACAGTGCAGCACACTACCTTTCCTAGGCGTCATGTCCAGCGAAGATGAAGGCTCAATAAGGCGCTCTGTCTTCCATAAAAATATCTGGAAAGGGCAAACTTGCACTTCAAAAGCTTTGTACAATGGAAACAAAATCCGGTACATACTCTTTTTCGAAGAGCGATACATATTTGCTCTAGTGAAACTCTACATACAGAAATTGTCTGCATCAAACCAGCCTTACTTAACTGTGGATATCCTGCACGCTACATTCAAAAATACAGCAACCCATTACGACCAAAAGTGACGGAGCATTCAGTTCCGAAAAAGCCCGTTATCATATATTTACCATTTAAGGGTGACAATATTTATAATACAATCAAGTGACGATTACGCTGCACCATAGGAAGAACATACAATGCAGCTGAGCTCATCTTTAGCAATCCTACTAGAAGCCTGCCAATCAACCATCCAAAGGATGCCTTGCCGTTGCACGCCACCCCAAATTGTGCTTATGAATTCACGTGCACTTGTGGATGCCAGTACCTTGGGCGAATGCAAAGGCAATTGGCAACCAGGGCCGCTGAACATTTGCCTAATTGTTTGTTTAAACAAGAAAATAAAGTACCACGTTCTTCGATTACTAAACATCTATTAGACAGTGGTCACTATGTAGACCTCAAAACAGCTTTCCGAGTAATTGTTCGGGCACGAACAACTTGGACTTTGCGCTACTTGGAATCGGCGTATATACGCAGGGGGAAACCCGACCTTTGCAAGCAACTAGATCACGTGGTCAATTTACAATTGCCCTGGTGATTTTCACCCCTAGATGTTTCATGGCTGTAGTTGTCTTAGCTCCTACCTCACATTTTCTTTCCTCTGAAGTTTTAAGATAACGCGTTGACCTAATTATTCTTTACGTTGTCCTCTGACCCTTGCTGTTATGTATTGATTTTCTGTAAGTTCAAACTGCTGTCCACTTCATTCGTTATCTGTGTTATGCAAAGACGGGTTGCAGTTTATAAGCCGTCACGTAATTTGTTTGTACCAATAAATCCAGTTCTATACACCTGTTCTAGATTACTACCCGGGAATATTCTTCAAACTTTTTCGCAGTCTAAACCGGGTTAAGGCACAGTCAACTTTTGCAAATGCTCCGAAGAGGTACATACATAAGTTCACTGACTTGACGCTTGACAAATACCTAATCACATTTCTATCCTTGGGGGATAAATTTCATTTTCCCAATTAAAAACCAAACAGATTCGCTGCAGACGTTCAACTTGAAAACCTGTTAAGTCCGAAGCATGACCTAGTATGCACAAAAGCGGAGAACGCGGAGTATCTAAAATCAACGCTTGTTATTTGCTGCTATCAATAGCTTAAAACAAAACCAATAAGAATCGGGTACATCACGAAATAACGTTTGGCGAACCTCTAAGAATTATGGCAAAAATTGGAACTACTCATCACCAAACCGGACAAGGGTTCTAGTCTCGTTCTAGTGAATAAAAGTGTTTACGTTTCGAAGATCGAACTAATCCTGGCTGATGACACTAAGTTCAAAAACGAGAGAGGCAAAATAAGGAACAAGCTGAGAGCGTAGAACTTGAACTCACAAAATTTCTTCGAAAACTGAATGACCAAGTGTTCTTAGTGAACAGGAGTTCGAAGCTTTTAAACCCACTGGTACGATTCCACAAGGCGGTTTACCAAAGGTCTACAAGTCAGATTTTCAATCCGGCCGATATAAGACATGTATAATTCACCCTATCACGTAATTGCGAAGTGGCTGGCAGAAAGGCTTAAGCGAATTCGACACCAAATAGCACCACGTAGCCTATGGGACATGTTTGAATTCATTGATTTCGCAAGAAGCATGAATCTAAATGTTTTCAGTAGATGTCGTGCCTTTGTTCACTAATATTCCCCTCACGGAAACCACATAATTTTTAGGGGACGAGATTTTAAGACGGGAATTCCCAATCGTCATGCCAGTCGGAGAACTCGATGAATTGTTCTTTCGCTGCACGCTAAATGTTCAATTCAGTTTTGATGGTCAATTTTACTTCTAATCGATGGCAAAACGATGGGAAAACTAGAAAACAACTAACTCTCTCTAGTTATAAAGTACCTTTTTTCCGATGCTCGAAGGTATGATATTTTTGCAATAGCAGACGAAAAGCTTGAGTTGGACACCCTCCTCCCTAAAGTGAACCAGCCTCACCCAGTGTTAACCCTCATTTTGGAAAAAAGAGAAATGAGAATGCCTCCCCTTTTTTGGACATCCTATTGAACAGAACGCCTGATGGAACAATTCGTAGAACCGTATTTCGTGAGACAAAATCGACAAATTTATACAGTTTTGTACCAATTAGTCAGAAATGAAGTCTAGTCTGCTGCCTAATCAACTCCGGATACACTGGAGCATGCACTCTCTCTGTGAGAAAACGGATTTCCCGAGAAGTAGCTGGAGGGACGTCCCCAAAATCGAACGTGTCGAAGGTCGAGAAGAAGGGCTTATTTATTAGGTTGCTTTTTCGAGGGGATCCGGTGAGAAAACATCTACATCGTCGCTTAAACGCTGCTATCGCGCGCACATACTCGGCCGCTAAGATAAGACTAGTGCGCTCAAGCACTCCACTTCTTCACCTTAAAGGCAAGGATAGACTGCTCTTTCCGACCTCTTCCGTGTATATCTACGCCTTCACTTGCTCCTCTGGGGCAGGTTATGTTGGTTGAACAACTAGGCACCTATCCGAGCGGATGCGCGAGCACCATCCTGCCTGGCTAAATCAAGGCATGGTAAAGTCCACCTCTAGCGCACGCATGGCTCACTTGGTTGACAGCGGTCACCGGGCAGCCGCCAATCAAGTATTCCGTGGCACCTATAAAAGACCGACGAAACACTCCAAGTTCCTTTCGTTAGCGGATACTTGCGATGGCAGAGGCAGTGGCCATACGATTAACCAACCCAATTTTATGTTCGCAAAAAAACGTTTATACAGGCCCTAAGACTCCCTTGGCGAAGACGAACTCAGCCCGCTTGTTCTCATCTGACATGTCGCGCTACAGCGACGACGCAGTAGCCTAGCTAATTGTCTGACACCTCCTTTCCCCGCCCCCTCCTCCCTCTGCCTCATGATAGGACTAGACTATAACCCCTGATCTCTTAACCCCCTCAACCCTCTACCCCATACTTACTGCTTATTGGATGTTCAAACTTTTGTCCCTCTATCCTTCCTCATATTCCTGTAAAGGCCTAATGACGAAAAATCGAAAGTGTACGCACACCAAACTTGACTTCTTGAATATAAAAACCAAGAGCATACCAGTTAATTCCTCTGAATTTGATAAGTTTATGTGTGAAAATTCTTTCCTTAACTACCCCAGACATATAACTATATGGTTATGAGCAGACACTATATCACTTCTTGCTGGTGCATTCTCAGTAGAACCCCCTCTTTGATCTGATTAATCCAGCTTATTGGGGTTAAAAGTCCTGTCCAGTTAAATCGGCGATGGAACGCCTAAATGACTGCATTGGACGCCTCCCGAAATAGCACCATAGGCTGGCTAAATTTCGGTGCAATATAGGTAGGGAGGAAGTGGTGGAGGTTCCAACAGACAAGCGCCACTGACGCCAAGTTAAGTGGAACCACAGTGAATGTAGCCAAAGTGTACAGCTTAGGTCCTATATCGAAAGGAGTACTGACTGGAGTAACAGGCCGTGCCGGGGATAAGGGGAACAGCTGACGGATTCGCAAACATTGAACGCGTGTTTATAAGAATAACATGGGCATCCTCCCCCCACACACAGCTGCATAAACGCGGACTGGGGTGGGCACCTTCAAGTACCACTTCAGTGCGCGTGGCATGAGAAAGTTGCATGAATGAATTGAATTCAAACCGATTGGCAACCCCCTCCGGTTAACGTCAGTTGTGGGTGAGAGAGGCCGGGCTGAAGAGAGAAGTTAATTGGCAGTCATTTTCAGACAGTCACTGGGACAGAAATATGGCCCGTTGTCCGCGCAGTTTACGAACAAACAACGCACGAAGGGGACAGTAGTGGAAAAGGTCAGCAACAAGAACTGACGAAGATAGGAAAATTGAATACCTTCAAATGTTAAACGGTGAATAAATGGTTTTCACGAGTAACAGTTTCAGGGCCAATGAACACCAACCTGCGTTCGGGCTCAGGGATAATAGATGCTTTTTCTTAATGCGTCGAACTAGTACGCGAATTCATCGTTAAAAGGTGAAAAGTGGTCACATAAACACTGTCCGTTTATGCCAAGACTGTCACTCAGGCCTCCAGTTACGTAGCTGACTTCGTTGAAGGTGTCCGCAAAGCGTCGGATATGCAGGGGAAATATTATCCAGAAGGTTGCCACTTGAATTATAAGGCTCTAGCAGTCTCCATTAAAATTGCAAATACCTACATGCCAATGAAGTCGGACTTTTGGTGGGCGTCTTTATCCCTGAGGGTGACCGTTCAACGCACTATCGATGCTGTTTTTGTTCACTCTTCCCGTCTTAATACCACTTCTATTTTACTTAGTATCATTTGAAGTGATTAAGTTGTTTTCAACGTTACAGCATGTGCCTGGCTGGTCATAAGGATGGTGAGACCTTTCTATGGGCTATAGACAACCATGAACGTAATAAAAACAAGGCAACCGAGTAAACAGCATTTTAGCTTCCTTTTTCATCGGTAATCCTAAATTATTCGCAATTAGACTAAACCTGTGTACCATCCGAAGGTTCTGCTCTGTGTCTTTCTAGGCATCAGAATTGTATCATTATTCTTCAGAGTCCATTCAGCTTCATGGTGTAAAGGACATTTTAAGATCGAAAGATGTCATAAAGTGAGTATTCCAAGTTGACGGATACTTTGCTTGCAGAATAAGCTAATAATTTCATGCTCGTGTCGGAATCTGAAATCAGCGTCCGGAAAGAGTTGTAATTCAAGGGCAATATCACGCAAATCAGAAGAATGCAAAGAAAAAATGCTACCCAAAATTCAGAAAAGGAGGTATCATAGCAGTTACCGCAGATTGTTCGGTTTCATTTTTATCTTGTAGAGATGCACAATGATGGCCTCAGCGTAGGTCAGAGGCGCACCAATTAGTGAACTGATTACCAAATCTACAACTGGGGCGTTCGTATTGCAGTGGTTAAAAATCAAGTTGTTCATGAAAAAGACAAAGTAGAGATAAGTACTGACCCTCAATAGCAACCACCCACTCAGCAACAAGCGCACATGAGTAAAGTTGGCTTTTGTGTATTGAGTCGCAATGCGGTGAACCACACTACAAAATAGGTGAATTTTAGCAACTCTCACGAGTGTTCAGAGAGGATGGCTACCCATCTAACCTCGTCACACAGTGCATGCAATGACGAGACAAGGGACTACACTGTGCCACCTCGAGATTTTGGTTAGGCACCTACTCAAGTCACCCGACTTTGTAGTTGTGTGCAGACCAGAGGCAACCATCATACGCCAAGTCATGACGTTGGAAAACCTACTGCTATGACAAGAAGCGTCTGGAGTCGTTTAGTGGACTTGGCGCATTTGCGGACAAAGTAACTAAGTGGCAGAAAACGGAAGACTGCTCTGGACACGGAAAGTTGAACAGGCATCTGAGATGGAGAGGAATGACCTCACTCCGAACGTCGCGGTCCACTTAACGGGTCTTGGTAAACCTTCCGGTACTTCGAAGTCAAAACCCCTCACGAGGTGGCAGCAGCATCAGTTACCCGTTGCTGGGGCCATGGTGGCCGACCCACCTCTCCACCCATTGCTCCAAATAGGCCTGAGCAGAGAAGTCGATCTCACTTGCAGCGCGTGCGTCAACATGGTCCCCATAGGCAGTATTCATGAGTTAAATTGTCGGGTCATTATCACACCCATGAAAAATATCTCCAATGAAATCGTGGTCCTTGCTTTCCGGTATGCGGCCGACGAGGCGAACGTTGCCGTAAGTGTGCACGTTGCACTGAATGCGATTCAAATTTCTTTGGTAGCGGTTTCGGCGTAGCAAATACATGCTTCGCATAGAGCACACCGATGTCGAAAGTGAATCCGAGGCGTCAGGACAATACAATTATTGCTCCCGTGATCGCGTCTCTTACCTGGCCTACCAAACCTTATCGTCACGCCACTCGTCTCAGTCTTATTACCAGAAGATGGAAAAGAGAGGGAAAGAATGAAGCCCATCCAGGGTACCCCCGTTGCTTACTTTTCCTCCATCTAAGAAGCCCATCAAATTTTAACCCATCAAGAAACTCTAGCTCGTTTCCTGGAATGATTCAGTAGTCGGGTCTTTTAGCAGGCTGAAGGCCCTTCCTACCGCAAGCATCCTAAAAACCATCTCGGTGAAAATTTGGAGAGGCGATATTAACCCGGTCTCTTGTGCGCATAGAACTCAACAATGATGTAGTAAATGTGGACTTGGTTTCGACCACACTAACCGCTATTTTACGGATATGTTCTGGTCTCGTAGCAGTGCGTTGTGAACATTGAATGGAGGAAATTGGCTGTGTGCTCCTCCTCATCCCCTTCGCAAGATAAGGAATATGAATGCCCCCTTCCCGTGGTACTGCTAAAGATAACTACGCTAAATTTCAGGACAAGCAATTATTCGTGTGTCCTAACCACAACTGTACTGTTAAGCCCAACTTTACTCCTAAACCCGACCTCAAACCTAGTCCTAACCATAGCATTCGTTTCCTCAGAACGGAGTCAAATAACTAATCCCTAGGGGTGGCTGCCTACATTGTGCGCAACTCACTATCAATCGGGTGGTAGACTGAATTAGCGTATAAAAAGAGGACTTGGACAGAACCATCCTCACTCTTCCTTCCCTACCTTCGCATTTCAGTGCTAAGAAAACGTCAGAACGATAAACGATTTAATAGGAGTGCGATGACTGACCCGTCAGACAGTTAGGCGGTCAGTCAGTCTGGTTACTCTGAACGAATCAAAACAACTAGCATGCGGAAAAATCACCTGGAATACAGCTATTATCGTCTGGTTTGTTGACCAACTAAAATGTTTTCCGGGATGCAGCTGTTGGTCTAACCTGATGTCCAGCCTTCTGTCATTACTCACGCATACATCCAACAAGGGAAGGTAGATAGGACAAACTATCTAATGACATACTGTTGGGATTATCTGCACGCACATGGATTATGACGGGTTGAGAGTGTGCGCACAAATCAGTTAGCCTGTCCACCACTGGGTGCTGCAAGACCTAAATCGGAGCATCCCGGTAGGGTTCGTCTCAGGAATTCCACCTAAACTAATTGGCGTGGAATCGAAAAACAGTTACCTCTCGCCCGTCCGCGCCGCCAAACACAGCCTCAGCGATCTTAAGCGGCTAGACGGAGCGTTCATACGCCTAGGTGCTGACCTAGCGCGACTGGTTTTCCAAGTCCCATGCGCGCTGGACTAAGTGTTTGCGCATTTCCCTCTCCCTCTCCCTCCCCCCTCCCCATTTTACTGCCCTGCAAACAGCAGGTGGTTGCATTAGTGCTTCTAAGCTGTCAAATCAGTATTTTAGACCGAATACAGTGTGAACTTTGAGCCTGTGCACCTACGCCACGTGTTCTATTATAGGCGGCGCACAGTCCTTGGCTAGTCTTGCATGCAGGTGCATTTCGGATTGATGTTCAGGGGTCGCATGAAGCATCCAGGCTATCTCGAGAGAGCTAAAATGAAACGGCAAGCTAAATACGTTATTGCGAACCACGGTGGGGTGGAGGAGGAGGAGGATGCGGAGGAGGAGGAGGAGGAGGAGGAGGAGACAAACACGCGTCTTGTTAGGATAATTAATTGGCATGATGGGACCTAAAACCGGGATGACATATACAGAGACATTCAGCTCATCACTTTAGTCGGCGTTCCTCTCTCTCTCCCTCTCCCTCTCCCCTATCATGTGACCGAGAGATCCAACCTACACATATAGACATGCCTCTGTACACTCACTATGGTCGCTGCGTTCAGGCCTTCAATTTGTGCATGAACAGTTAATTGATGAACCCTAATTGCACTACCTGCTGGTGATATCTCCCTCTTTCACCCTCTGCATGGCCGGGTGGTCGGACTGTCTACACTGGGGAATGTGCCATTCCTACTCGCCCCATCTACGCCACGAGGGCAGGTGAAATTGGCGATGAGCTAGCAGTGAAGGGGAGGGGAGGGAAACTAGATGTTGACGGTTGGGACACGCGCTGCACCTCCTAGTTAATGTCCCCCCCCCTCGATGAACCAAGACACACACTGACACTCAGACACTCTGAAAATGCTATCAGCGACCAAAGCTGGGGGTGCGAAACGCACGTAGCTCAAACGTATCCCTGGTCCGCGTTTCCATATACAGTCTAATCACAGTACGGAAAATAGTTTAGCGGCCCACAACTCACAGATCTGCACAACGCAGACCGCTGGAGGCGTATTACGCATGTATCGTGAAAATACACATACGCAGCTTCCCACTTGCCAGATAAAACCCATTTAAAAATAATCTTATCCCCTCTCTATCGGGAGGGGGTTGGCCAAATAGGCAGTTCTTCGACTCGTATACATATACGTTAGTAGGTAACATCTAGTCCTGTAAACTATAAAGGCAGTGAACTTCAACCTCAGGTCTCCAGTACCCAGTTGCAAGAAGAGTAAACACACTGAAAAGTACCAAAGCACTTCACTGGCAAGTTTCTGAATTCCCTCCATTATTAGCACATAGAACGCCATTGGCCACACTGTGGAGGTTAAATTGTCTGGAAAAATAAAAAAAAGAGGTGAACTAGTTTTGGGTATAAGAAACATCTTTTTAAAAGCAAGTGGGCGATATCAGCCTTCACGAATCGATGTGGTGGAACGCAGAGTTCCCTGTTGCGTCCGAACTATTGATCGATGAAGCTCGTGTCTCAGCGGTGCAAATTTAGGTATTATCTTCTACAAAAACCGTTCCGTGTAATGTTTGGAAAACAACAAGGCCTACTTCAGGTGTCTGAACATCTGGCAATGATACTGAGCGATTGTGGCAGAGAAAACAGAAAGAAAATATTAACATAGGTGTATTTGAAATGAGACCATCCTTCACGCAGAATTCCCACGCCAGTGTCTTCGTCGTCGTCGTCGATGTCAAACTCTGAAGTAATTTAATAGTGGCTGCGCTTAGTGTCGCCCCATATCAATGATCCCAAAATATAGGATGGCTGAATTAGGGATGAGGATAGTTTATATGCTGCACTTTAGAACAGTTAAAAAGGAACACTGCGTAATACAAGTGTCTTTGCGCTAAATTGCACAGAAAGTAGGGTTCGAGAGTGAAGTTAGGCTTTGTGTTAGGGATAAGGCCCAGGAATATGTGCGCTTTCCGAACCCTAAGGAAAATGTCACCTGCATGACGGGAAAGGAGCATTCATAGTCCCTGTCTCAAGGGTTAAAAAACCGATTTAAATAGACTTAAAAGTAAAAGCCCTTTCCCATTCTAAAACACTTTATTGGAGGACTTAAAGGCTTTTCAGCTATTAACGCACTATTGGCCCATAATAAATGGAAAAATATTTCAAAGGCACGATTAAAACCTTAATTTCAGGCCTTAATTATAGATGAATGAACAGGTTTCACTATGCCAAAGGCCATGCAAAACGCGTTGTGCAGGTCAAAAGCTCGTGACTTGGGTCTCTGACATACGCGAAGCAGCATGGGATAGACTAAAATAAGGTGAGACTCAGTTAAGTGGATACCATCGGAATTCTCTTAGTAATTTTAGGGCAACAAGGCTTAGTGCAATTGTTTGGTACTGTTTTTTTTTTTAAATTGAAAGCAGCGTTAACTGTTATAAGCACTCTATGAGAACGCTTGCTGTTTTACAAGCGCCCACCAACAAGGTTATTGCAAAAACAAAATACCAAATTTGAAATCTACAGCAAAAGCGTAGATCGGCAGACCTTACCCTATTACCCTTTTCTGCGACTGTCTTTAACGATGGGTTCGAGTGAGAATCTGAAAAGTCATGCTAATAAAGCTTATTTCAGCGATCGTGTCTCCTTCATCGCATCTGCAGATCGTCCGCACACCAAGTCAGCAATCATAAGCAATCTCAGCCTCGTCCGCGGACATCCGGTTGATTATCTTTGATTACAACATGATTTTATCTGGATGTAGCAACTTGAACATGGATTGCGATAAGGAGCTGCTTGCAATCAGAGAAGATCCCTGACTCAAAGACAAACTTTACAAATACTGTCCACATATGAACTTGCGAAAAATGGCAGAGTTAGTGGAGGAGATACACTTGTGGAGTAAGCTTCGTAACTTACAGTTTGACTGTAGCATGCCACGATGCCCAACGAGTACCACAGAGCATGGTGAATGGAGGAAGATGACGGTCGCTTGAATGAGCCTATAGTGAGACAAGCCTGCGCTGCATCTGCTGCGTACGTTGTTCCCTAACTTACCTGAGCCCGGTGACAAGAATGCGCCAGGATGACCGAAGACCGGCTAAGACGTAGTTGCTGACAAAACTACACAGCCGCCTTACTCGGGCCAGACACGCCTGGTCCGCGCGTGATTGATCAGATATTCACAAAAAGAAGAAAGGGGTGGTTGGGATTCCAATCGGGTGGGAGTGCCATCGAGGCCAAATTCAACCAATGCCGTCAATATTCCCGATCTAAACAGGTCAGACAAGGAACCCGTGGCTCAATGTTTAGAGCGTTTGACAGCTAGACAGGGGGTCGCGTGTTCGCACCTCCGCTGGTGAAACACCTGCGGTTGGGTATGACTGGCCAACCTTGGCCAATTTTCCATTAATGGCCATCCCAGTCACCCTTAAATTTAACGGCAATAATTATCTGCCGATTTTAATACAAGCAACTCCGCGGCTGCTAATAGGGTTGGACAGTGAGTCTTAAGGAGGATATGGACTAGTGAATTCCGGTAGAGATCAGTGAGCGTACATAAACTGAGCAATCCATATTTCTGCTCTCAACCGGCATGGCAAGGAGTCCGTGGCTCAATGGTTAGAGCGTTTGATTTCATATCAACGGGTATCTGGTTAGAGCCTCGTCTAGTGCACCACCTGCGGTCGGATATGACTGGTTGATAACGGCTAAGAAGCCTGAAATGACCATTCCAATCTCCCTTCTTTTTGACGAAAAATATGAATCTGCCTATTCCACTGCTAGCCGTCACACGGCTGCTGACGGAGTTCAAGTGTGAGCCTCAAGGCAGAGCGGGAGGTCTGAGTTCTGTTAGAAATCGGTGAGCATTAATCAAAAAATACAGTCCATTGCCGAAACAAACGAAAATGCGAGTCCTAGGAAGTAATTGAGAAGAAGTAGATGTGATCTCTGGGACAAGAGATTAATTCGCCTGACGCAGCAGCAGTACGGCGAAATGACGCCAATTCTCATGTCGTGGCTCATTTGGCGAGAACCGGCCACAAATTCAAGTTCGATGAAGCTGAAATTCTCCCAAGGGGTGATAACTGCGTGAGCCGCGAGTTGCTTGAATAATGGTTTACAGGCCCCCAGTCTATCAGCAGGAGCAATGACCTACCCAACCCATATTCGGTTTTCAGACTCGGTGTGGCCTGAGCAATCGGCCACTTGGGGAGCACTCAGGCGAACGCATTTTCCAACGCCAGTGCCGGTGAGCCAGATGGCCGAGCAATCATCACGCCACCCTCCAACATCATCATCATCAACCAACGCAGTTAATATTCCCAATTTTCACCGGGTAGACAAGGATCCAACGGCTCAATGGTTATAGCGTTGAACTTCAGATCAACGGGCCGTGGGTTCGATCCTCAGCTAGTGCGCCACCCACGGTCGGTAATGACTGGTTCATAATGGCTGACAAGACAGATATTACAATTCCATTCTCCCTTCTCTTTGACGGCAGTATTCACCTGCCTATTCTATTACTAGAGACTGTGCGGATGCAGGCATTTCTCACGACTTACCTCAACTCACTGATGGAAGAATGAGTTCTTTTAGAAATTGGTGAGCGTTCATCCACCAATAAAGTTAATATTCATGTTATAAACCGACGAGGCCATGAACCCGTGGCTTTATGCTTCGAGCGTTCGATTTCTGATCAGCGGGTAGCAGGGTTCCTTAATCAGGTGCTGCTTCACCTGGGGTTGGGTTTGAATGGCTGGCGATTCCTAATTAGCTAGAAATTGCCATTCCCATATCCCTTCTGAAACATTGCCGATGTTAGCATTGCTAACGACTGTGCCTGAAGTCAGAGCGGGATGCGCGAGATCCTTTAGCTTACTGTTATCGTTCATAAACAAATGCAGTCATTATTTCAGATCCAAAACGACAAGACAAGAAGAACGTGGCTCAAAAGTTACAGCGTTGGAATTCAGATCTTCGGGTTGCGGATTCGATCTTCATATAGTGCACCAGGTGTGGTTTGTTTTGACCGACTGGCGGTGACCTTTAACCTAGAAATGGCCTTTCATCCTCCCTTCTCTTTGACGGCAATATTAACCTGCCTAATGAAGTGCTAGCCACTGTGCGGCTGCTGACGGGGCTCGGATGTGAGCCTCAAGATTGAGAGGGACGAGTGAGGCCCCTTAGCTCTTGTTGATGGTACATCAAAAAATACAGTCAATATGCAGATCTAAACAGACAAGACAAGGAGAACAGGGCTCAATGTTTAGAGCGTTGGACTTCCGATCAACGGGTCGTGGGTTTGATCCTAAGCTAGTGCACCCCCTGCAGTCGGTAATGACTGGTTAATAACGGCCGATAAGCCAGAAATTGCGTTTCCGTTATCCCTTCTCTTTGATGGCAATATTAACTTGCCTATTCTACTACTAAAGACTGCGGATAAAGGCATCGCTCAAGACTGAGCCTGAACTCAGAGCTGGACAAAGGATTTCCTTAGGGAATTAGTGAGCGTTCATCCAACAATAAAATGACGATTCAGAAGATGATTTGGCGAGCATACGCGCTGCTTTCGATATCTTCTCTTCAGGCCAGTACATATATAGTGGAACAATGGAAAGTAGTACAAATTTAAAACTTAAAATTGATAATGTTCGTATTTTTGTGTAAGTGTGTTATGTGAGAGGTGTGCATAGGGGAAGGATGATAAGAAACAGTGTGTTAGGCGGAAGTGAGCGTTTGGTTGAGCCGTTCTAGAATAAGGGGAGGACAGAGATGGCATGGGAGAATGCATGCAGATAGTCGACTGTTGGCCAAGCTAAGCGCGGAGGTTGTACGAGGTTCTTTTGTGCCCACAAGACCGGCCTTTTCAAACTTATGGAAGTCGCTTCTACTGCTGCTAGTAGACGTTGACTCAGTGGTTTGGGGTAGTTGGGTGGGAAAGCTGCGCTGGAGTCCACAGTATTCCCGGAGTCTACAATATGTGTAAGGTGGCGCTGTTTATGTTCTCGACTTCCCTTTTCTCAGTAATGCAGCGAGATGTTCTCTTTTTCTTTTGATTATGCACCAACTCGTGCGACCAATATTAGCTGCTATACATTAGCAAATAAATGAGAAAATGCACATGAAGGTAGTCTGACCCGGCAACCTATCCTTACCTTTGCATCGTAAAAGAGGGTTGTTTGAGAACACTATCTGAAGTATCGCTTCTGGGAAAGTTTTTGCAACGGCTTGTTTTAGGCGTCTTTTCAGGGGTTCAATAACCGCATCCCCTTGAATGGGCACTTTAATGAATAGAGTGTTCTTTTCCACAGTAAGCTTGGCAGGTTTCATTTGTCTCGCATCAACATGCTTTGTAATAAACCGATCAGGGTACCCGTTCTCTTGAAGTAGTTTCAGGATCTTCGCAAGCTCCTCCGAATTACTGTCTGTCTAGCATATTTTTCTAGCCCTCTGTACAAAGCAATGGACTCGATTGCGTTGCTGTTGGAGAGGTACGATACTACCAAAGTTCGTTTTATTATCCAGACAGTTTGTCTTTCGATAAACTTTCGTCTAGACGCTGCTGTTAAGTCTTGTGCTTAATAGGACGTCTAATAAAGGTAGGGAACCTGCTCGTTCGATCTCCAACGTGAATTTTAGCGAGTGGTGTGCTTGGCTTATAGAGGTAATTGACTGTCTTAGTGACAGGGACATTTGTAAATTGTGATTAAACACCCAAAGATATAACCCTCATGCCGTTTTGTTAAGATATTTTACGTCTTCAATAAATTCGAAGGTATCTCGGTAACTACGTGGCACTAGCTGACGTTATACAGGCTTTAGTTTCTCTGCTAACCACTTTTCTATCGCAGGATAAGTAGAGATTCGCATGTCAAAAATTAGATGAAGTGGCAAGCCTTCCTTGCGGATCTTCAGTAGACCATACAGTTGAGGGATATGTGTGCCTACTGGTCTGAGGCGTTCGAGGTCACAGTCGCTTAGAAAACCATCTAAATGGAGTCCTCTGAAGCAGTCAGTCAATTGTGCCTCTACTTCATCGATGCAATCCTCTTCTTTATATTTTCCCTGGATTTCTTCCGGTCGGATTATATGGAGTGCACCTTTGTTACATAGTCTGATATGTCCATTATAACGATGCAAGTTCCTTTATCCGATCTGGGTATCAATATATATCGGTTCGCTTGAAATTGTTTTAACTTCTCTACCTGTGCTTTTGTTAGCAATCCCAGAATTTATGGTCGGCTTTTCAGGGAATGTTTTGAGCACTCTCTGCGCAGACGGGCTATAGGTCGCAAGTTTGGTTCCAGAGATTCTCGAATTGGTTTTTGACGAGGCAAGCAGAATTTAGGACCTAGGGATAGTTCCTCGAGTGACGTTTTTACGAGTGAAATTGACGAATGTTGTGGACATACCGATCGCCATCCTTTGGAAAAGGTGTTTGTGGCTTTATTTGGTGAACCCTTTGAAGAAGTGACGAGCTTTTCGCGTCTCCACGTTTTATACCTATGGTTTGAATATAGCTGCTAAATTCATGTCTTCGTCTATTGTCAGGATATCCAGAACGGACGCGCGTTGAAACACCTGACAATCTAGTTCTTCCATTTTTATACGAGTGCATTCCATTTGGTTCTCAGCGTATCACCTCAGGGTTTCTGTGGTAATAACTGTATGCCCAGTAGTGATTTGGATATTCATTTATTTAAGTACAGTCCCCAATATATATACTGTGCTCATTATCAGTGTTGTAAAACAAAATAAGGTCACATAATTTATTGCCAAGTTTTTTTTTGAACCAAACGTCACAAATTTGCAAAACTGAATTTTATAAAATAAACCTATGCTTAATTTTCTGGAAACGATGCATTTTCTCATATCTAAATTTAATGATTTTCGTGAAACTAAAGCCAACTTTTCCGTTCTCTGAATATATCTCTAAATCGAAAATGTTTCCGGTTTATATTATTGGTCGTTTGTAGTACAATGCACAGAAGCAAAATGCTTTGATCTGTAGCTCTCAATAGCTTAAGAAAATTCCTGGATAGCAAGAAACGTTGGATTTGGATCTGTTTGACACTGCTTTCTCATAAATAAACATATCTTAAGTGGACTCCTTATTCCTTATCATTTTTCTACGCATCAGTTCAATTACAGAACCAAAAATCAAACCATAAAAGGGGTGCGCATTACCGCCGCAAATTTTGATTTCGGTATTTCATCAGTAAGGTAATCTACTGTACGCATGAAAATTTCACGGTCATAAAAAAATCCCTCAATTAAAACCTTATTTAAAACCAAAAGATATTCCTTTTTCAAGTATAAAATTAGAATAAAGCGTAATATGCTACCAACCGAGTACAAAAAAGGATATTTGATGCAAGTGTTTTTATAACTATTTAGGAATTTATAAGGGAATCGAAAGTCAATGAGACAAATGTATACGCTTTAAGTAGTCCCCATTTACAGAAACTTATTTTTGCAGGTGGCAAGAAAGAAGCTGTTTCAATATCCGGCATCCTGACTTGACTAAGTTTAAACTGCACACTAATCAGTATGGATGAGAACCAATAAAAAAAAAACATTGTACAAGCCCCCTTAACTAAGTTGATCGAGTCGAAAAACAGTGTTCAACATGTTGGTTGACATTTCATAAGATAAAGAACCTATGGTAACTGTACTTAAGTCAGCCCGCTAAGATTGCATTTGCCAGCTCTCGTTTCCCCTCCACATACCGAGCCCAGAATTTTGGTCTCTGGTGTCGGAAAACCAGCGACACCAACAGCTATAAGACTGTCTTGGCTAGAAGTCCTGAAAGCATCGAACTCATTGGCGTGCCTTTCAGCTGCTCTTAGATATTCCCGTCAAACCTGAAGTACCTCTTGACACGAAAGTTCAGGAGTTAGCGGATTTTGGCATGTCCGTGGATATTCTCCGTTCCATCGTTCTGGTCTCGTAGTAGTAATTCAATTGTCTCAATTGTCAGGCCCCGTGGAATAGAAGTAAAAAGGGACGGGGCATAAACAGATATCATGGCGTCGCTTAGCAGGACACTTACCCCTTTCATTCTCTTAGAGAATTGTGGATTCCACAAGGAAGCTACTAGATCGGTGTGCGCCTATTCCTGTTTGAATAAATACCCGATCTGCAGCGACAGAGAATGACAGGTGGTGAGGCACTGATGAACTTCGGTTCGATGAAGTGCTTATGACCCATCTACTAGACCCAGTGCGTGGACTGTCTGCACCGTACTCGAGCGAATGGTTGTGTTTCCAGTCCCAGCTGATTGTCAGGATTATGATTGGCTGAATGAAGGCAGAAAGCCCGAAATAGACTGTATCAATCAAACCATATTCTCTGTCGTGTCTCCGCTCTGCATATATATATATATATTCTCTGGAGTCCATATACCAGAAACCGCATAGAGAACGCTGGGGGACCCACTGAGGAGCCAAACCCCTCGTTGCTGTGTCACACAGCAGCAGAAACATCGGCGAAACACGTGTCTAGGCTTTTAGCTAGTAACTATGTCGGAAGTACGGTATAATGTCTTTGCCATATAAGATTCATACTACTTGTAGGACTACTTGTTTGTAGAATGGGCATTACATGGTTATTCCACAGTGGTTGATCGTCTTCGACCCAAATGTTCATTGAAATTTCGGGTCTGACCCTAAAAAGTCATGTCCGAATCACCTGACTCCATGTCCTGCACTTAATAATTTCAGAAATTATTTGCCCGATTATTCTCTGGAGTCCATATACCAGAAACCGCATAGAGAACGCTGGGGACCCACTGAGAGCCGAACCCCTCGTTGCTGTGTCACACAGCAGCAGAAACATCGGCGAAACACGTGTCTGGGCTTTTAGCTAGTACCTATGTCGGAAGAACGGTATAACGTCTTTTGCCATATAAGATTCATACTACTTGTAGTACTACTTGTTTGTAGAATGGGCATTACGTGGTTATTCCACAGTGGTTGATTGTCTTCGACCCAAATGTTCACTGAAATTTCGGGTCTGCCCCTTAAAAAGTCATGTCCGAATCACCTGACTCCATGTTCTGCACTTAATAATTTCAGAAATTATTTCCCCGATTATTCTCTGGAGTCCATATACCAGAAACCGCATAGAGAACGCTGGGGACCCACTGAGGAGCCGAACCCCTCGTTGCTGTGTCACACAGCAGCAGAAACATCGGCGAAACACGTGTCTGGGCTTTTAGCTAGTACCTATGTCGGAAGTACGGTATAACGTCTTTTGCCATATAAGATTCATAATACTTGTAGTACTACTTGTTTGTAGAATGGGCATTACGTGGTTATTCCACAGTGGTTGATTGTCTTCGACCCAAATGTTCATTGAAAGTTCGGGTCTGACCCTAAAAAGTCATGTCCGAATCACCTGACTCCATGTTCTGAACTTATTAATTTCAGAAATTATTGTCCCGATTATTCTCTGGAGTCCATATACCAGAAACCGCAAAGAGAACGCTGGGGGACCCACTGAGGAGCCGACCCCCTCGTTGCTGTGTCACACAGCAGCAGAAAACATCGGCGAAACACGTGTCTGGGCTTTTTAGCTAGTACCTATGTTGGAAGTACGGTATATATATATATATATATATATATATATATATATATATATATATATATATGAGAAGAAGAGGCGATCACGGGAACCATGGTTTTATTGTCCTGACGTTTCAAAAATCAAACAAGATTTCATCGTCGGAGGTAATTGTACCGCGCCCTCACAGTATTTATAGGTGGTAACATTTCGGCTAATACGGGATTACTAAGGTTTTTGAATTTGCGTAGAGGAGGGGCCGGGTTGGGGTGGAGATTCTCAGTCATCTTGCTGCTTGATGAGCATGGTGGTGTTTCATTCTTGGCGATCATCCTTTGCCTGTTCACTGAGTCCGTGGTGGACTGGGGGAGGGCGGGTGATGGCTGGTTCTCAATCTGGTCGGGGGCCGGAGTTCGCACGTTGGCAGTAGTCGTCAGTACCCTCATCGACCGAAGCTGCCGCCCCAGGCTGTTAATCTTGGTTGCGATCGCACCTCCGTGTGTATTCGCACCTGCCGGATAAGTGGTTGAGCTGGCCGAGGCGATAACTGTTCCTTCGTCGGGTCTGGGTTGTAATATTATATATATATATATATATATATATAATATATATATTATATAATTATATATAATAATATAATATAATATATATTATATATATTATATAAAATATAATATATATATATATATATATATATATATATATATATATATATATATAACACACTTACACAAAAATACGAACATTATCAATTTTAAGTTTTAAATTTGTACTTCGTTCCTACCCTCCCTATACCTGTACTGTCCTATATATATATATATATATATATATATATATATATATATATATATATATATATGTATATATATAACACACTTACACAAAAATACGAACATTATCAATTTTAAGTTTTAAATTTGTACTTCGTTCGTACGTTCCCCTATACCTGTACTGTCCTGAAGTGAAGATATAAAAAAACAGCACGTATGCTCTCTAAATCTTCTTTTAAACATTTTAATGGGTATTTTAACAACTTTAAAGTTAAAATTCCTGTTCTAAACCGTCGAGACAAGGAGACCATGGTGTTATGCTGAGAGCATTCGATTTCTGATCAACGTGTCGTCTGTCCGGTACTCAGTTGCTTCACCACCTGGAGTTGGATACGAATGACTGGCGATAGCAGAACAGAATTAATGAGTTCGTTAGGAAATCGGTGAGTGTTCATTAACTAATGAAATTAAGTTTCCCGTTCTAATCCTTCGATACAAGGAGCTCGTGGCTTATTGGTTCCAGCATTTTACTTCTCATCAAATGTTTGCGTGTTTCTTCGACATTTTTTACCACATCTTTGGTTGGGTTTGACTGTCTGACGACGGCTAATATGCTAGACATTGCCATTCCCATATCCCTTCTCCTGGCCAGGCTTATTCATTTGCCTATTGTACTACTTTACACGTTGTGCCTGCTGGCAGTGTTCGAGAGTCGCAATGCAGAGCGGGACAAGTGGGTTCCCCTGGCCATTGGTGAGCCTGCATCAGTACGTGAAGTACATATTCCCAAAATAAACCGCCAAGACAAGTAGCCCGTGCTTCACTGTTTGGAGCCTGGGAGTTCTGATCAACGGATCGCATGTTCGGTCGTCGGGTGATGGACCACATTTGGTTGGGTATCATTGGCTGAATACGGCTAATAAGGCTGAAATGGCCATTTCAATCGCCTTTCTCTTTACCAGAAATATTAATCTGCCTATTCTACTACTAGCCGCTGTGCGGCTGCTGGCGGTGCTCCGGGGTGAGTATCAATGGAGAGCGAGACGAGTGAGTTTTTTAGCGATCGTTGAGCCTGTATCAACCAAGGTAGTCAATAATCGCACGCTAAACCTTCGAGAACAGGAGCGCGTTGCTCAATGGATAGAGCGTTATATTTCTGATCAACGGGGCGCCTGTTCGGTACTCAGTTGCTGAACCACCTGGGGTGGCGTATGTATGACTGGCGATGGCTTATAAGCTAGAAATGGACAATTCTGTCTCCCTTCTCTTTGCTGGTACTATTGATCGGTTTATTCTACTACTGCCCGCCGTGCAGTTGCTGGCGGTCCTCTTGGGTGAACTTCAAGGGAGAGCGGGGCGAGTGAGTTCCCTTAGCGATCGGTGACCTTTATAAACCCAGGCAGTCAATAGTCCCCACCTAAACCGGCAAGACAAGGAGCCTGTGACTTGATTGTTAGAGCCTAACACTTCTGCTCAATGGGTCGCGGGTTTGATCCTCAGGTGGTGCACAATCTGGGGTTGGGTATGACTGGCGGATGACAGCTAATAGGCCAGAAATGGTCATTCATTTCTACCTTGTCTTTACCGACGATATTAAGCTGCCTATTCTACTACAAGTGGCTGTGCGGATGCTGGCGGGACTCGGGAGGGAGCCTCAAGTTAGGGCAGGACTAGTGAGTTCAGTTAGCAATCAGCGACCGTTTGTCAACCAATGCTGACATTATTGTCGATCTAAAGTGGCTATAGAGGGAGCCCTTTTCTCAATAGTTAGAACATTGTACCTCTGATCAACGAGGCGCGGTTTCGGTCCACGGATGTTGCGCTACTTTGGGTTGGGTATGACTGGCTTACGGCGGCTAATAAGCCATATATGGCCACTCCAGTCTCCTTTCTTATTACCGATGATATTCATCTGCTTATTTTACTACTAACCGCTGTGCTGTTGCTGTCGGGGTCGAGTTTGAGCCTGAAGACAGATCGGGACAAGTGAGTGCTATAAGCGAACGGTGATTTTTCATCAACCAATGAATATTTTTGTGGTAATGGCCATCTGAGAATACGTTATTAGTGTTTTCATCCGCATCGTCTCATCCCCGCGATGCATGGTACTGTTACCTGTGACTTAGTGCTCAGCACAGGAGCCTTATGTAGTTAAGTCTTGTCCACCGTCCCCGGTACATGGTATTAAAGTCATTCCATCAGCAACAGCAAGAGGGGCGCATTAACTGACCACAAATCCTTAGTACGAAATTTTGAGTCCCTGATATATCCATACATGGCGGCCATGCAACCGTGAAATCGAAGCAATA
>WEDG01007091.1:0-13356 GCA_017591395.1 Schistocephalus solidus
TAATTCTGACTCTGCTGGATGAGATCGTTCTGGTGACCATTTCTACACACAAACCCACCTATTCACCACAATAGCTTACTTACGTTCATCAATTCTGACTCTGTTGTATAAGATCCTTTTGCTGACCATTTCTACACACAAAACCCCCTATTCACCACAATAGCTTACTACCCACCATCAATTCTGACTCTGTTGGATGAGATCCTTTTGCTGACCTTTCTACACACAAACCCACCTTTTATACCGCAATATCTTACTTACAGACATCTATTCTGACTCTGTTGTACGAGATCCTTTTTTAGACAATTTCTACACACCAACTTACCTATTCACCGCAATAGCTTACTTACCACCATCAATTCTGACTCTGTTGAATTAGATACTTCTGGTGACCATTTCTACACACAAACCCACCTATTCAGAGCAATTGCTTACTTACCACCATCAATTCTGACCTTGTTGTACGAGATCTTTCTTTTGACCATTTCTATACACAAACCCACCTATTCACCGCATTAGCTTACTTACCGACATCAATTCTGCCTCTGCTGGATGAGATCCTTCTGTTGACCATTTCTACACACAAACCCACCTATTCACCGCAATAGCTTACTTACCACCATTACTGCTGACTGTGTTGGAGGAGATCTTTCTGGTGACCATTTCTACACACAAACCCACCTATTCATTGCAATAGCTTACTAACCACCATCAATTCTGACTCTGTTGAATGAGATCCTTTTGCTGACCATTTCTACACACAAACTCACCTATTCACCGCAATAGCTTACCTACCACCATCAATTCTGTCTCTGTTGGATGAGATCCTTCTGGTGACAATTTCTTTACACAAACCCACCTATTCACCGCAAAAGCTTACTTACCACCATCAATTCTGTCTCTGTTGGATGAGATACTTTTGCTGACCATTTCTACACACAAACCCACCTATTCACCGCAATAGCATACTTACCGACATCAATTCTGACTCTGTTGGATGACATCCTTCTGGTGACAATTTCTTCACACAAACCCACCTATTCACCGCAATAGCTTACTTACCACCATCAATTCTGACTCTGTTGGATGAGATACTTTTGCTGACCATTTCTACAGACAAACCCACCTATTCACCGCAACAGCTTACATACAACCATCAATTCTGACTCTGTTGGATGAGATCCTTCTGGTGACCCTTTGTACACACAAACCCACCTATTCACCGCAATAGCATTAAAACACCATAACTCCTGACTCTGTTGGATGAGTTCCTTCTGGTGACGATTTCTACACACAAACACACCTATTCACCGCAATAGCTTACTTACCACCATCAATTCTGACTCTGTTGGATGAGATCCTTTTGCAGACCATTTCTACACACAAACCCACCTATTCACCGCAATAGCTTACTTACCACCATCAATTCTGACTCTGTTGAATGAGATCCTTTCGCTGACCATTTCTACACACAAACTCACCTATTCACCGCAATAGCTTACCTACCACCATCAATTCTGACTCTGTTGGATAAGATCCTTCTGGTGACAATTTCTTCACACAAACCCACCTATTCACCGCAATAGCTTACTTACCACCATCAATTCTGACTCTGTTGGATAAGATACTTTTGCTGACCATTTCTACACACAAACCCACCTATTCACCGCAATAGTATACTTACCGACATCAATTCTGACTCTGTTGTACGAGATCCTTCTGTTGACCATTTCTACAGACAAACCCACCTATTCACCGCAACAGCTTACATACAACCATCAATTCTGACTCTATTGGATAAGATCCTTCTGGTGACCATTTCTACACACAAACCCACCTATTCAGCGCAAAAGCTTACTTACCATCATCAATTCTGACTCTGATGTACGAGATCCTTCTTATGACCATTTCTACACACAAACCCACCTATTCACCGCAATAGCTTACTTACCACCATCATTTCTGACTCTATTGGATGAGATTCTTCTGGTGACCATTTCTAAACACAATCCCACCTTTTCAGCGCAATAGCTTACTTACCACCATTAATTCTGATTCTGTTGTACGAGATCCTTCTGTTGACCATTTATACACACAAACCCACTTATTCTCCGCATAAGCTTACTAACCGACATCAATTCTGACTCTCTTCGATGAGATCCTTCTGGTGACCCTTTCCTCACCCAAACCCACCTATTCAGCGCAATAGCTTACTTACCACCATCAATTCTGATTCTGTTGTACGAGTTCCTTCTGTTGACCATTTCTACACACAAACTACCTATTACCCGCATTAGCTTACTAACAGACAACAATTCTGACTCTGCTGGATGAGATCCTTCTGTTGACCATTTCTACACACAAACTACCTATTACCTGCATTAGCTTACTTACCACCATCAATTGTGACTCTTTTGGATGAGATCCTTCTTATGATCATTTCTACACACAAACCCACCTATTCACCACAATAGCTTACTTACCACCATCAATTCTGACTCTGTTGGATGAGATCCTTTTGCTGACCATTTCTACACACAAAACCACCTATTCACCACAATAGCTTACTACCCACCATCAATTCTGACTCTGTTGGATGAGATCCTTTTGCTGACCTTTCTACACACAAACCCAAACTTTTATACCGCAATATCTTACTTACAGACATCTATTCTGACTCTGTTGTACGAGATCCTTTTTTTGACAATTTCTACACACCAACTTACCTATTCACCGCAATAGCTTACTTACCACCATCAATTCTGACTCTGTTGAATGAGATACTTCTGGTGACCATTTCTACACACAAACCCACCTATTCAGAGCAATTGATTACTTACCACCATCAATTCTGACTCTGTTGTACGAGATCTTTCTTTTGACCATTTCTATACACAAATTCACCTATTCACCGCATTAGCTTACTTACCGACATCAATTCTGCCTCTGCTGGATGAGATCCTTCTGTTGACCATTTCTACACACAAACCCACCTATTCACCGCAATAGCTTACTTACCACCATTACTGCTGACTGTGTTGGAGGAGATCCTTCTGGTGACCATTTCTACACACAAACCCACCTTTTCATTGCAATAGCTTACTTACCACCATCAATTCTGACTCTGTTGAATGAGATCCTTTTGCTGACCATTTCTACACACAAACTCACCTATTTACCGCAATAGCTTACCTACCACCATCAATTCTGACTCTGTTGGATGAGATCCTTCTGGTGACAATTTCTTCACACAAACCCACCTATTCACCGCAATAGCTTACTTACCACCATCAATTCTGACTCTGTTGGATGAGATACTTTTGCTGACCATTTCTACACACAAACCCACCTATTCACCGCAATAGCTTACTAACCACCATCACTTCTGACTCTGTTGGATGAGATCCTTCTGGTGACCATTTCTACACACAAACCCACCTATTCACCGCAATAGCTTACTTACCACCATCAATTCTGACTCTGTTGGATGAGATACTTTTGCTGACCATTTCTACACACAAACCCACCTATTCACCGCAATAGCTTACTTACCACCATCAATTCTGACTCTGTTGGATGAGATCCTTTGCTGACCATTTCTACACACAAACCCACCTATTCACCGCAATAGCTTACTTACCACCATCAATTCTGACTCTGTTGGATGAGATCCTTTTCGCTGACCATTTCTACACACAAACCCACCTATTCACCGCAATAGCTTACTTACCACCATCAATTCTGACTCTGTTGGATGAGATCCTTCTGGTGACCATTTCTACACACAAACCCACCTATTCACCGCAACAGCTTACGCTTACCACCATCAATTCTGACTCTGTTGGATAAGATCCTTCTGGTGACCATTTCTACACACAAACCCACCTATTCACCGCAAAAGCATACTTACCATCATCAATTCTGACTCTGTTGTACGAGATCCTTCTGGTGACCATTTCTACAGACAAACCCACCTATTCACCGCAACAGCTTCCTTACCACCATCAATTCTGACTCTGTTGGATGAGATCCTTTCTGGTGACCATTTCTACACACAAACCCACCTATTCAGCGCAAAAGCTTACTTACCACCATCAATTCTGACTCTGATGGATGAGATCTTCTGGTGACCATTTCTACACATAAACCCACCTTTTCACCGCAATAGCTTACTTACCACCATCAATTCTGACTCTGTTGTATGAGATCCTTTCTGTTTGACCATTTATACACACAAACCCACCTATTCACCGCAATAGCTTACTTACCACCATCATTTCTGACTCTGTTGGATGAGATCCTTCTGGTGACCATTTCTACACACAAACCCACCTATTCACCGCAATAGCTTACTTACCACCATCAATTCTGATTCTGTTGGATGAGATCCTTTCTGGTGACCATTTCTACACACAAACCCACCTATTCACCGCATTAGCTTACATTACCACCATCAATTCTGACTCTGTTGGATGAGATCCTTCTGGTGACCATTTCTACACACAAACCCACCTATTCACCGCAATAGCTTACTTACCACCATCAATTCTGACTCTGTTGGATGAGATCCTTCTGGTGACCATTTCTACACACAAACCCACCTATTCACCGCAATAGCTTACTTACCACCATCAATTCTGACTCTGTTGGATGAGATCCTTTCTGCTGACCATTTCTACACACAAACCCACCTATTCACCGCAATAGCTTACTTTACCACCATCAATTCTGACTCTGTTGGATGAGATCCTTTTGCTGACCATTTCTACACACAAACCCACCTATTCACCGCAATAGCTTACTTACCACCATCAATTCTGACTCTGTTGGATGAGATCCTTCTGGTGACCATTTCTACACACAAACCCACCTATTCACCGCAATAGCTTACTTACCACCATCAATTCTGACTCTGTTGGATGAGATCCTTCTGGTGACCATTTCTACACACAAACCCACCTATTCACCGCAATAGCTTACTTACCACCATCAATTCTGACTCTGTTGGATGAGATCCTTTCTGCTGACCATTTCTACACACAAACCCACCTATTCACCGCAATAGCTTACTTACCACCATCAATTCTGACTCTGTTGGATGAGATCCTTCTGGTGACCATTTCTACACACAAACCCACCTATTCATTGCAATAGCTTACTTACCACCATCAATTCTGACTCTGTTGGATGAGATCCTTCTGGTGACAATTTCTCACACAAACCCACCTATTCACCGCAATAGCTTACTTTACCACCATCAATTCTGACTCTGTTGGATGAGATCCTTCTGGTGACCATTTCTACACACAAACCCACCTATTCACCGCAATAGCTTACTTACCACCATCAATTCTGACTCTGTTGGATGAGATCCTTTCTGGTGACCATTTCTACACACAAACCCACCTATTCACCGCAATAGCTTACTTACCACCATCAATTCTGACTCTGTTGGATGAGATCCTTTCTGGTGACCATTTCTACACACAAACCCACCTATTCACCGCAATAGCTTACTTACCACCATCAATTCTGACTCTGTTGGATGAGATCCTTCTGGTGACCATTTCTACACACAAACCCACCTATTCACCGCAATAGCTTACTTACCACCATCAATTCTGACTCTGTTGGATGAGATCCTTCTGGTGACCATTTCTACACACAAAACCACCTATTCACCGCAATAGCTTACTTACCACCATCAATTCTGACTCTGTTGGATGAGATCCTTTTGCTGACCATTTCTACACACAAACCCACCTATTCACCGCAATAGCTTACTAACCACCATCAATTCTGACTCTGTTGGATGAGTATCCTTTGCTGAGTGACCATTTCTACACACAAACCCACCTATTCACCGCAATAGCTTACCTACCACCATCAATTCTGACTCTGTTGGATGAGATCCTTCTGGTGACCATTTCTACACACAAACCCACCTATTCACCGCAATAGCTTACTTACCACCATCAATTCTGACTCTGTTGGATGAGATCCTTTTGCTGACCATTTCTACACACAAACCCACCTATTCACCGCAATAGCTTACTTACCACCATCAATTCTGACTCTGTTGGATGAGATCCTTTCTGGTGACCATTTCTACACACAAACCCACCTATTCACCGCAATAGCTTACCTACCACCATCAATTCTGACTCTGTTGGATGAGATCCTTCTGGTGACAATTTCTGCACAACAAACCCACCTATTCACCGCAATAGCTTACTTACCACCATCAATTCTGACTCTGTTGGATGAGATCCTTTCTGGTGACCATTTCTACACACAAACCCACCTATTCACCGCAATAGCATACTTACCATCATCAATTCTGACTCTGTTGGATGAGATCCTTCTGGTGACCATTTCTACAGACAAACCCACCTATTCACCGCAACAGCTTACTTTACCACCATCAATTCTGACTCTGTTGGATGAGATCCTTCTGGTGACCATTTCTACACACAAACCCACCTATTCACCGCAATAGCTTACTTACCATCATCAATTCTGACTATGTTGGATGATATCCTTTCTGCTGACCATTTCTACACACAAACCCACCTATTCACCGCAATAGCTTACTTACCACCATCAATTCTGACTTTTTGGATGAGATCCTTTCTGGTGACCATTTATACACACAAACCCACCTATTCACCGCAATAGCTTACTTACCACCATCAATTCTGACTCTGTTGGATGAGATCCTTTCTGGTGACCATTTCTAAACACTAACCCACCTATTCAGCGCAATAGCTTACTTACCACCATCAATTCTGACTCTGTTGGATGAGATCCTTCTGGTGACCATTTCTACACACAAACCCACCTATTCACCGCAATAGCTTACTTACCACCATCAATTCTGACTCTGTTGGATGAGATCCTTCTGGTGACCATTTCTACACACAAACCCACCTATTCAACCGCAATGGCTTACCTTACCACCATCAATTCTGACTCTGTTGGATGAGATCCTTCTGGTGACCATTTCTACACACAAACCCACCTATTCAGCGCAATTGCTTACTTACCACCATCAATTCTGACTCTGTTGGATGAGATCCTTCTGGTGACCATTTCTACACACAAACCCACCTATTCACCGCAATAGCTTACTTACCACCATCAATTCTGACTCTGTTGGATGAGATCCTTTCTGCTGACCATTTCTACACACAAACCCACCTATTCACCGCAATAGCTTACTTACCACCATCAATTCTGACTCTGTTGGATGAGATCCTTCTGGTGACCATTTCTACACACAAACCCACCTATTCACCGCAATAGCTTACTTACCACCATCAATTCTGACTCTGTTGGATGAGATCCTTTTGCTGACCATTTCTACACACAAACCCACCTATTCACCGCAATAGCTTACTACAACCATCAATTCTGACTCTGTTGGATGAGATCCTTCTGGTGACCATTTCTACACACAAACCCACCTATTCACCGCAATAGCTTACTTACCACCATCAATTCTGACTCTGTTGGATGAGATCCTTCTGGTGACCATTTCTACACACAAACCCACCTATTCACCGCAATAGCTTACTTACCACCATCAATTCTGACTCTGTTGGATGAGATCCTTTCTGGTGACCATTTCTACACACAAACCCACCTATTCACCGCAATAGCTTACTTACCACCATCAATTCTGACTCTGTTGGATGAGATCCTTCTGGTGACCATTTCTGCACACACAAACCCAACTATTCACCGCAATAGCTTACTTACCGACATCAATTCTGACTCTGTTGGATGAGATCCTTCTTGGTGACCATTTCTACACAAACCCACCTATTCACCGCAATAGCTTCTGACCACCATCAATTCTGACTCTGTTGGATGAGATCCTTGCTGACCATTTCTACACACAAACCCACCTATTCACCGCAATAGCTTACTTACCACCATCAATTCTGACTCTGTTGGATGAGATCCTTTTGCTGACCATTTCTACACACAAACCCACCTATTCACCGCAATAGCTTACTACCACCATCAATTCTGACTCTGTTGGATGAGATCCTTCTGGTGACCATTTCTACACACAAAACCCACCTATTCAGCGCAATAGCTTCTGACCACTATCAATTCTGACTCTGTTGGATGAGATCCTTTTGCTGACCATTTCTACACACAAACTCACCTATTCACCGCAATAGCTTACTTACCACCATCAATTCTGACTCTGTTGGATGAGATCCTTTTGCTGACCATTTCTACACACAAACCCACCTATTCACCGCAATAGCTTACCTACCACCATCAATTCTGACTCTGTTGGATGAGATCTTTCTGGTGACCATTTCTACACACAAACCCACCTATTCACCGCAATAGCATACTTACCGACATCAATTCTGACTCTGTTGTACGAGATCCTTCTGTTGACAATTTCTACAGACAAACCCACCTATTCACCGCAATAGCTTACAAACAACCATCAATTCTGACTCTGTTGGATGAGATCCTTCTGGTGAACATTTCCACACACAAACCCACCTATTCAGCGCAAAAGCTTACTTACCATCATCAATTCTGACTCTTATGTACGAGATCCTTCTTTTGACCATTTCTACACATAAACCTACCTATTCACCGCAATAGCTTTCTTACCACCATCAATTCTGACTCTTTTGGATGAGATCCTTCTAATGACCATTTCTACACACAAACCCACCTATTCACCGCAATAGCTTACTTACCATCATCAATTCTGACATTATTGGATGAGATTCTTCTGGTGACCATTTCTAAACACAAACCCACCTATTCAGCGCAATAGCTTACTTACCACCATCAATTCTGATTCTGATGTACGAGATCCTTCTGTTGACCATTTATACACACAAACCCACCTATTCTCCGCATAAGCTTACTAACCGACATCAATTCTGACTCTGTTGATGAGATCCATCTGGTGACCCTTTCTTAACCCAAACCCACCTATTCAGCGCAATAGCTTACTTACCACCATCAATTCTGATTCTGTTGGACGAGTTCCTTCTGTTGACCATTTCTACACACAAACCAACCTATTCACCCGCATTAGCTTACTAACCGACAATCAATTCTGACTCTGTTGGATGAGATCCTTCTGGTGACCATTTCTACACACAAACCCACCTATTCACCGCAATAGCTTACTTACCACCATCAAATTCTGACTCTGTTGGATGAGATCTTTCTGTTTGACCATTTCTACACACAAACCCACCTATTCACCGCAATAGCTTACTTACCACCATCAATTCTGACTCTGTTGGATGAGATCCTTCTGGTGACCATTTCTACACACAAACCCACCTATTCACCGCAATAGCTTACTTACCACCATCAATTCTGACTCTGTTGTACGAGATCCTTTTTTTGACCATTTCTACACACAAACCAACCTATTCACCGCAATAGCTTACTTACCGACATCAATTCTGACTCTGTTGTACGAGATCCTTCTGTTGACCATTTCTACACACAAACCCACCTATTCACCGCAATAGCTTACTTACCACCATCAATTCTGACTCTGTTGGATGAGATCCTTCTGGTGACCATTTCTACACACAAACCCACCTATTCACCGCAATAGCTTACTTACCACCATCAATTCTGACTCTGTTGGATGAGATCCTTCTGGTGACCATTTCTACACACAAACCCACCTATTCACCGCAATAGCTTACTGAACCACCATCAATTCTGACTCTGTTGGATGAGATCCTTCTGGTGACCATTTCTACACACAAAACCCACCTATTCACCGCAATAGCTTTACTAACACCATCAATTCTGACTCTGTTGGATGAGATCCTTCTGGTGACCATTTCTACACACAAACCCACCTATTCACCGCAATAGCTTACTTACCACCATCAATTCTGACTCTGTTGGATAAGATCCTTTTGCTGACCATTTCTACACACAAACCCACCTATTCACCGCAATAGCTTACCTACCACCATCAATTCTGACTCTGTTGGATGAGATCTTTCTGGTGACCATTTCTACACACAAACTTACCTATTCACCGCAATAGCATACCTACCGACATCAATTCTGACTCTGTTGAACGAGATTCTTCTGTTGACAATTTCTACAGACAAACCCACCTATTCACCGCAATAGCTTACAAACAACCATCAATTCTGACTCTGTTGGATGAGATCCTTCTGGTGACCATTTCCACACACAAACCCACCTATTCACCGCAATAGCTTACAAACAACAATCAATTCTGACTCTTTTGGATGAGATCCTTCTAATGACAATTTCTACACACAAACCCACCTATTCACCGCAATAGCTTACTTACCACCATCAATTCTGACTCTGTTTGATGAGATCCTTCTGGTGACCATTTCTACACACAAACCCACCTATTCACCGCAATAGCTTACTTTACCAACATCAATTCTGACTCTGTTGGATGAGATCCTTCTGGTGACCATTTCTACACACAAACCCACCTATTCACCGCAAAAGCTTACTTACCACCATCAATTCTGACTCTGTTGGATGAGATCATTCTGGTGACCATTTCTACACACAAACCCACCTATTCACCGCAATAGCTTACTTACCACCATCAATTCTGACTCTGTTGGATAAGATCCTTCTGGTGACCATTTCTACACACAAAAACCCACCTATTCACCGCAATAGCTTACTTACCACCATTAATTTCTGACTCTGTTGGATGAGATCCTTCTGGTGACCATTTCTACACACAAACCCACCTATTCACCGCAATAGCTTACTTACCACCATCAATTCTGACTCTGTTTGATGAGATCCTTCTGGTGACCATTTCTACACACAAACCCACCTATTCACCGCAATAGCTTACTTAACACCATCAATTTCTGACTCTGTTGGATGAGATCCTTCTGGTGACCATTTCTACACACAAACCCACCTATTCACCGCAATAGCTTTACTTTACCACCATCAATTCTGACTCTCTTGGATGAGATCCTTCTGGTGACCATTTCTACACACAAACCCACCTATTCACCGCAAATAGCTTACTACCACCATCAATTCTGACTCTGTTGGATGAGATACTTTTCTGGTGACCATTTCTACACACAAACCCACCTATTCACCGCAATAGCTTACTTACCACCATCAATTCTGACTCTGTTGGATGTAGATCCTTCTGCTGACCATTTTCTACACACAAACCCACCTATTCACCGCAAATAGCTTACTAAACAGCAATCAATTCTGACTCTGTTTTGATGAGATCCTTCTGGTGACCATTTCTACACACAAACCCACCTATTCACCGCAATAGCTTACTTACCACCATCAATTCTGACTCTGTTTGGATGAGTATCCTTCTGGTGACCATTTTCTACACACAAACCCACCTATTCACCGCAATAGCTTACTTACCACCATCAATTCTGACTCTGTTTGGATGAGATCCTTCTGGTGACCATTTTTACACACAAACCCACCTATTCACCGCAATAGCTTACTACCAGCAATCAATTCTGACTCTTTTGGATGAGATCCTCTGGTGACCATTTCTACACGAAACCCACCTATTCACGCAATAGCTTACTTACCACCATCAATTCTGACTCTGTTGGATGAAATCCTTCTTGGTGACCTATTTCTACACACAAACCCACCTTTTTCACCGCAATAGCTTACTTACCACCACCAATTCTGACTCTTTTGGATGATATCCTTCTGGTGACCATTTTTTTGACACACAAACGCCACCTATTCACCGCAATAGCTTACTAAAAAGCAATCAATTCTGGCTCTTTAAGATGAGATACTTCTGGTGACCATTTCTACACAGAAACCCACCTATTCAACGCAATAGCTTACCTACCACCACCAATTCTGACTCTGTTGGATGATATTCTTCTGGTGACCTATTTCTACACACAAACCCACCTATTCAACGCAATAGCTTACTTACCACCATCAATTCTGACTCTTTTTGGATGATATACTTCTGATGACCATTTTTTTACTCACAAACCCACCTATTCACCGCAATAGCTTACTAAAAAGCAATCAATTCTGGCTCTTTTTTTGATGAGATACCTCTGTTGACCATTTCTACACAGAAACCCACCTATTTAACGCAATAGCTTACTTACCACCAACAATTACGACTCTGTTGGATGAAATCCTTCTGGTGACCATTTCTACACACAAACCCACCTTTTCACCGCAATAGCTTACTTACCACCACCAATTCTGACTCTTTTGGATGATATCCTTCTGGTGACCATTTTTTTACACACAAACCCACCTATTCACCGCAATAGCTTACTAAAAAGCAATCAATTCTGGCTCTTTTTGATGAGATTCTTCTGGTGACCATTTCTACACACAAACCCACCTATTTCACCGCAATAGCTTACTTACCACCATCAATTCTGACTCTGTTGGATGAGATCCTTCTGGTGACCATTTCTACACAAAAACCCACCTATTCAACGCAATAGCTTTACCTACAACCACCAATTCTGACTCTGTTTGGATGAGATCCTTCTGGTGACCATTTTGTACACACAAACCCACCTATTCACTGCAATAGCTTTTTAAACGACATCAATTCTGGCTCTTATGGATCAGATCCTTCTGGTGACCATTTCTACGCACAAACCTACCGATTCGCCGCAATAGCTCACTTACCACCATCAATTCTGACTCTGTTGGATGAGATCCTTCTGGTGACCATTTCTACACACAAACCCTACCTATTCACCGCAATAGCTTACTTACCACCATCAATTCTGACTCTTGTTTGGATCAGATCCTTCTGGTGACCATTTCTACACACAAACCCACCTATTCAACGCAATAGCTTACTTACCACCATCAATTCTGACTCTGTTGGATGAGATCCTTCTGGTGACCATTTTCTACACACAAACCCACCTATTCACCGCAATAGCTTACTTACCACCATCAATTCTGACTCTGTTTGGATGATATCCTTCTGGTGACCATTTTTACACACAAACCCACCTATTCACCGCAATAGCTTACTAAAAAGCAATCAATTCTGGCTCTTTTGGATGAGATCCTTCTGGTTACCATTTCTACACAGAAACTCACCTATTTAACGCAATAGCTTACTTACCACCATCAATTCTGACTCTTTTTGGATGATATCCTTCTGGTGACCATTTTTACACACAAACATACTATTCACCGCAATAGCTTACTAAAAAGCAATCAATTCTGACTCTTTTGGATGAGATCCTTCTGGTGACCATTTCTACACACAAACCCACCTATTTCACCGCAATAGCTTACTTACCACCAATCAATTCTGGCTCTTTTGGATGAGAT
>WEDG01007094.1:0-19451 GCA_017591395.1 Schistocephalus solidus
AGCGTAATGTGATCTCTTGACCCTAATGGCGGTCAATCCTGTAGGTCTATCACATTGTCCCTCATGTATGGATGATAGCAGCTCAGATCAGGGAAGGGCTAACACAAGTGCAGTCTGTTTGCAGCTCTCTGTATTTGTTAGGTAGTTTATTCCACATGGCTATGGCGTTTGCCGAGAAGAATCGACGATACTTAACTGTGCGAGCTAATGGAAGAATTAAAAAGACATTGTGATGACTGCTGCGCCGAGGGTGGTCAAGCTGCCTCACAGTGGTAAGGGGATTAAATGTACACTATTAAAAAGCTGAAACAGTAAAAAAGAGTCCCTTATGCACTCGGCGAAACCATAAGGGTTCCATGTTTACAAGCCCACAGCATTCTTGATACGACAGATTACGGTTCTCCAACGATAAAATTCTTTTTGTGAAGAAGTGTTGGACCGATTTTATTTTCTTCCGTTCACTAGCGTGCAGAATGCTTAATAGAAACGAGCAGTATTCTAGGCCAGGTCTAACGAACATTTTATAAAGGCGGAGTCTAATATCAATAGTTTTAAAATTTCGACCTTTCGGGAAGTTTTGAGACGCCACTTTGTTTTCTGACGTACTGCCAGCCATCCTTTTTCCTTACCGGGTACTAGTTAACGGTTACACTTAGACCCGTAGACATGCCGTCATCTTACCCACTGGTTGTGTCGACTGAGTAGCATGTAAAAAAATTAATAAAACGATTCTTTTATTAATTTACAGTATCCGCAGTCATAAAAATTTATGAGGAAGATGACAGCAAGTCTATGGGGCTCAGGGTAACTGTCAAACTGTCTTCGAGGCGACCCTCACCAATGCTACTTTGTTTGGTATATTGTATATTTGAAGTGTTATGGGCAATTTCTTTGATGGCCCTATTAATGTAATGTAACCATTTCATATTTAGTGTCAATATAAGGTTATACACAGTTAAAATGTTTTCGCATTAAGGGATAACCCAACAGCAAATGATTTGTCGCTGTTCAATTTGAAACAATGTGAAAGCAAATATAGTTATAAGATTTGTTTTAAGTCAGCAGAGCATCTCAAAGAATTTCGTCATCAAAGAAACGCTGTGAAAAAAATGATTCGTCAGGCAAGGAAGAACTTTGAATCAAGAATTATTCAACAGGCTGAATATAAACCAAAACTTTTATTCCATTATATCAATAGCCGACTAAAAAACAAGGACCCAGTAGCAGTACTCATGGATGGGAATGGTGTTGAAGTCGTTGAAAATTGCGACAAAGCCGAGTACTTAGGTCGGTTTTTTGCCTCGGTTTTCACTAGAGAACCGGAACTTCAGCTTGACCACGTCAACAGTGCTGTTATAGACGCCCGTCCAGTGCTTGAATATATAATCTTCCAGGAACCTCTCGTGGAACTAGAACTGCGAAATCTGAAAGAAGCGAAGTCATCTGGTCCGACGATATACCGGCCAAGTTCTTGAAAGAACTGGCCAGCGAACTGTCCAAACCACTAGCGCATATATTTAATTCGTCATTTGAATCAGGGAAACTGCCATCCGAATGGAAGGCAGCAAATATAAACCCCATATACAAGAGTGGTGCTCGATCTAATGTCAACAATTATCGGCCTGTCAGCCTTACCTCCATTTGCTGTAAAAATAATGGAATCAATAATCAAGAAGACAACCATGAAGTTCTTAAGGAAACCAATTACTCTCAGATCTCCAGCATGGCTTCAGACAGAATCGCTCCTGTCTTTCTAGTTTATTACTCTCAACAGAGCAGTGGACTCGTGCACTGGACGAAAAATGGTAGGGTTGACGTCATATACACTGATTTCAAAGAAAGGCGTTTGACAGTGTCCCACACAAACGTCTCATCTACAAATTATCTGAAATCGGCATAAGAGGAATGTTGCTGACATGGATCGCTGACTTTCTTACAGATAGATTGCAAACTGTGTGCGTCGATACATCGAAGTCAACACCTACTCCGGTTCTAAGTGGTGTCCCCCAAGGCTCGGTATTAGGGCCGTTACTCTTCTTAGTGTACATCAACGACTGTGTCGACGACCTGGATTGCAGCGCCATAATGTTTGCAGATGATGTTAAATTGTGGAGGGTCATCAGATCTGATTTCGATAGGCACGCACTTCAAGAGGATCTCAACCGTCTTAGCAGCTGGTCTGCTCGTTGGCTCTTAAATTTTAACGTTGGGAAGTGTGTGGTCCTAAGACTGCGTACCAGAAGGACCAGTGAGGAGGATGATTCCTTCCAATACATTCTCAATGGGCAGCCCCTTTCAATTGTTGAGGAACAGAAGGACCTCGGTATTCTAATACACTCCTCACTTAAACCATCTTCACAGTATTTAAAGGCAGCAAAACGCGCTACACAGGTCTTATTTGCGCTCAGACGTGGGTTTGTGCAGATTGATAAGGAACTCTTCCGAAAAACCTACGGGGTATTTGTTCGATCTCACTTGGAATATGCCATCCAGGCCTGGCGTCCGTGGTTTAAGAAGGATTATCTACAGCTGGAACGAGTGCAGGCGAGGGCTACGAAGATGGTCAAGAATCTTAGTAATCTGTCTTACGGAAGCCAGACTGGTTGAACTTGATTCGTTTCCTCTAAATTACAGGCAACTACGCGGTGACCTCATCCAAACCTACCTGATTGTCAGAGGCCGCAATTGTGCCCCTAGAATTTGCTGAATTCTTCGAATTGGCTGGGACGGAACATCTGCGGGGTCATCCCTTTAAACTGCAGAGGAAGTTTGTCCACACGGAAGTCCGTCGGAACACCTTTTCGCAGAGGGTCGTTGGAGCATGGAACGGACTCCCTGAGGATGTTGTCCTTTCAGAAACTGTTGATGCATTTAAATTCAAACTAGATACTCATTTTCTGAGAAACTATTGTCAATATAATGAAGATTGTGTAAACAGTGGCAGGTTGCGCCTGGCCCACACATATCGATGACCCTACATTTTCATTTGTCAGATATATCACTGTAAACATTTATACTATTGACATTTTTGCATATGAATAGGGAGCTCAAGGGCGAAAGCCTACTTCCCTCAATAAAGTGACTTAAAGTGACTTAGTCTTGTTGTGAGAGTCGTCTTTTGTCAAATATTATACCATCAAGCCTTCCTTTAATATCAAAAATGTTGTCGGCCTTGACCGTCTTGCTTGGCAGCAAGTTGCAAGTTCGTACCACTCGCTGCCGATCTGAGCCCAATTGTGCACAATCGCTTAAAATCCTCAACTCCAAGATAAGTTTAAATTGCGTATCATTTGAAAATTTTGAGATATTTTCCCGCTCAATTATAATTTTTATTTATAAGAAATGTACTTTTGTACCATAGCTCCCAATTTGTGGCATCAAACCTTCTAAATCCTCACGTATTCATATACCAGAAAAATGACGGACGCAAAAGTAACTATCGACAAACTAGATCTCTCTGCTATCCTACGTCTACAAAACTTTATCGACAAAGATGAACATATATTTACGTTTCTCAACTCATTATTAGACTCAAAATCTTTTGCAAACAGCTTAACAAGCGTACCACAAATAGAACTGATCATACACGTAGTCTCATCAGAGGTCGCTGATAGGTCCAAACGCAAGTTTAATGTCATTATCCGAAATATGCCCGCTCGGTAAACCCCACACCATCAATCCAACAACTCATACACTCGTGTGGGCTAAACATCCGCATAGCTTCCACCAAAATGCTTAACTCAAGAAGCAAAAATAAGCCAGTGTTAGTGACTTTCTATTCACAAACTGAAGCCGATCTAGTTCTGCAAAACCCTGAAGTAAACCGAACTCTGCTTACCCGGAAAGCATTCATAGGTCCAGACCTCACACCTATGCAAAGACGTGAACTTCAGACCAAAGCCACACAGCTCAAACCAGATGTTAATCAAACCATCTCCTCAGTGGAACCCCAAGCAGGCACTTCCAACGCTGCCAACTATAGTGCAAAGCGTATAAGTCAGTTAGAGCAAAATAATAAGCATCGTGTCTCCTTAGCCAAACCTCTGGCAAGTTAATCTAATGGTTTTTCTGATACTCATAATACTAATCAAAAAAACAGCTTCAGAAGTTTGGAGAGGATGTCAGAATCAAACGAAACGAGCACCTCAAAATGCTATTACCTCTCTGGAACAGCTTGATGACACAAATTCTGGATCCAGTCATTTCGCAATATTAGATAGTAATATTAGTGTTACTACTACTCCGCCAACTGAACAACCAGTAACAGAAATTGTCAACCCAGCAACTCATACAAATCCTATGACGTACGTGTCAAACCCTTCAAGCTCAAAAGATAACCCAATTTGCCTCCCAGTTAGTATTCCTATACAAAAGCTTTATTGAGCACACCATTACTACCAAAAAGCCCAAAAAATGTCAACCCAAGAAATATGAGTGCTCCGAACTCTGCAAAGTCTCATAAAACACAAATAAGCTCTTATAATAACACATCAACTCCCTCCAATCCAAATACATGGTATAGGAGTAAACCAACGCACGCTAACCTTTCAAACATAGTAGCAACTAATGGCAACCAAACCAGTTACCAAGGTCGGCAAAACTTCTCAACAATAACCCCAGGTATGTACAATAACCGCCCAGTTAATCCTCCCCCAATATGAGGCATAACCTCTTCAACCAACCCATGCTCTCTAACACCTACACACAACCATACACTTTAACCCATGCACTCAAATCCCACCACACACTCAACAAATACACTCTTAACCATTCACTCATTTCTCAACATACACATCACCATACCTTCCAACAGTTACAAACTTCCCTTCTATTAGCCCATCGCACAGTCAAAACAGTTTTAGAAATCAGTTTTTTCACAACAGCTGGCCTTTTCCCTATCCGACATCCTAAGTATCGCCCTTATTAATGCGAGATTGATAGTACATAAAATACCACAACTTAGGACATTCGTTGAAGCCTATAATCCCGATATAGTTTGTTTAACGGAAACATGCGTAAATGAATTAACATCGAACGCTTCGCTTTTTGTCCCAAACTACAATTTCTATCGACAAGACCTCATTAATAAACGAGGCGGTGGCTGTACGATTTACATCAAAACTATCATTGAACAAAGTCGTTTCAATGTTTAACACGAAACTTTCCCTGGCGAAGCATGCTTTGCCACAGTAAAATACCTGTCGCACAAACATATACTTATTAGATGTCTCTACATTCCTCCAGAATGTAGTAATGATGAAACTGGCCTAACCCATCTAATAGACACCATATCAGATATTCAAATTGAATATAAAATAATTGCAGGCGATCTAAACCGTCCTGAAATAAACTGGACTAAACTAGAGAAATAAAATTGTCTGGATAACAAATATATCGGAGGGACAGAGAAAACCGACAGGGTGGTGGAATAATTGTGTATGTGAAAGACGTGCTAATAGTGTCTGACAAGACGAGCAAGTTTGCATGCAGCACGGAAGCCATATGGTTGAACATCAAGGCTCTTGTCTCTCCATGTCTGGATGTCCTCATTGTCTATCAGCCACCTAGGATAGACCGAGTAGCGGACACCCACTTGTTGGAACAATTGGAAAATTTCTCCAGTCGACCTAATGTCATGATTATGGGTGACTTCAACGCACCAGGAATTAACTGGAGCACTGTTCAATCATCATGCCCGAAATCGACTTTTGATTCTATTTTTCTGCAAAAGACCTTGAAGGCACTCCTCACACAACATGTCCCTTTCCCCACCAGAACACGTGAAGGACAAAGGTCTAACTGTCTCGACCTGGTTTTCACGAAAACATCAGGCAGCATTGACGAGATTATTTCAATGCCTCCGCTCGGTCGTAGCGATCATGTGGTGCTTATGTGGGACTACTCCTTATTCTGCGTTGCGCCTGCTATAGAGGAAAAACGGCGAAACTTTTGGCGAGGAAACTTCCATCAGATGAGAGCAGATTTAACAGACATCAACTGGACCTCAATGTTTTCGAGCACCGTGAACGAAGATTGGGAGTCCTTCTGAAATGTTCTTCTGCAACTTATGGACAACCACTGCCCACTAACGAGTGTATATCACAGCAAGCGTCCTGGGTGGCTAGACAGCAACTTAAAAAAGGAAATAAACAGGCAGCACAAGTTGTGGAGAAAATATTGCGAGTCTAATCAAGTCGCCTATTTTAATAAGTATAAAACACAGAGAAACAAAAATGAGAAGCCTTATTCTTAAAAATGCGAAGAGAATTTGAGAAGACTTTGCTGCAAAAGGCAACGCAGAATCCAAAGTTAGTCTACAGTTACCTCCGTAGATGTACAAGGAATAAACATCAAATACCGCTGATTAAGACTGCCGTGGGCGTCGAAATTTCTAAAAACAGGGAAAAGACGAGTACTTTTCACAGTTCTACCGCTCAGTCTTCACAAACGAGGCAAGGTTCCTTCGTCCCTCAGTGGATAACCCGCAAACTGCAAGCATGAGCCACATACTATTCTCAGAATTTCTGATCCAAAAGGAATAAAAAGAACTAAAAGATTCGAAATCCCCATGACCAGACGAGCTTCCACCCAAGCTTCTGAAAGAACTCGCCAATGAACTTTCCGCACCTCTGGCAGTGCTCTTTCAAAAGTCATTTGACTCCGGAACACTTCCTTTCGATTGGAAACTGGCACATATAACTCCCTTGTACAAAAGCGGTAGCCGGGCGTCAGTGACAAACTACAAGCCCATAAGCTTGACATGCATCCTTGGCAAGATTATGGAAAGGATCATCAAGAGCGAATTGGTGAAATTTCTAGAGACTCATAATTTGTTATCAAGCTGTCAACACGGGTTCAGAAAAGGAAGATCATGCAAAACGAATTTGCTGTATTCGCTCCAGAGGTGGATCCAAGCACTTGAAGATAGACACGCGGTTCCCATTGCCATCATTGACTTTCAAAATGCCTATGATACTCTGTCGTACGAGAGGTTTCTGTACAAGCTAGAACGAATTGGAATCAGAGGTAACCTCCTCAAGTGGATCGAAAACTTCGTCTTGGGTCGGCGCCAGGTTGTGTGCATCGGCCAAGAGAGGTCAACTTCTGCTGCGGTCGAGAGTGGGGTTCCTCAGGGTTCAGTACTAGGGCCAATACTGTTTTAAATATATGTGAACGATTGTGTCAGGAATCTCTACTGTGAAGCAGCAATGTTTGCCGATGACATTAAAATCTGGAACGTAATCCAGAGCCCTGCTGACGAAGATAAACTGCAGATCAACCTAACTCGGTTGGAGGAGTGGTCGAATTATTGGCTTTTGCGGTTCAACGTCGATAAGTGTACAATACTTCGCTTAGGCAACCCATCTGGATCTGCCGCAAGTAGAAGTTACTTTCTCAACGGTGAAGCCTTAAAAGACGTGGAAACCCAAAAGGACCTTGGTGTGCTGACGACAACCACCTTAAAACCATCGTCTCACTGCTCGAAAGTGGCGAAGAGGGCAATTGCGGTGTTGCATGCCGTCAGACGAGCCTTTTTGGATTTCGACGAAGATCTCTTCGTTAAGAATTTTGGGACATACATTAGGCTGCATTTCGAATATGCTATGCAAGCCTGGAAACCCTGGACAGTTCAAGATCAGAACTGCCTCGAAAGAGTACAGACGAAAGCCACCAAAATGATTAGAAAAATAAATCTTAATCTGTTCCCTTTGAGTTATAGGCAAATGCGTGGTGATCTCCTGCAGGCATTCCGCATTGTGAATGGATTGGATTGTTGCCTAGAATTCTCGGACTTCTTTGAATTTGCCGCCACGACCCATCTCCCAGGCCACCCATTGAAACTGTGTGTCCAGCAGGCGAGACTGGATGTGCGCAAGTTCTCATACTCTGTCAGAATGGTTAAACCATGGAATGCCCTCCCTGAAGACTTGTGATGTCACCATCGCTGGAAAGCTTTTAAAGGAACCTTGAGAGTTTTATGTTCCAAAACGAGCCTGAGCGATGAGGAATTTATCTTAACCCTCGAGATTCGTGCACCACTTGTCATATTTTATGACCGCCTTTTGAACCTTTGCAACCCACACGGTTTCTCTGTATACCCCACTTAATTTTACGTTACAAATATGGTACTCAAAGGCCCATGCCTATTTCCCTCAATAAATTGAATTGAATTGAATATAATCAGCTCCCCCCAGACATGATATACTGCTATCATCAATTGTGTTCCATAACTGGACACTAATAATCAATAAACCGACACGAGGGAACAACATACTAGACACTATTCTCACAAATGGTATCTGGCCCCTACATAAACATTACGACAGCATAACCTTTGAAAGTGATCATAAGGCAATAATAACAATGCTCCCTCTAAACATAAAAGAAACATCAGATTCTAATTACATTTACATAAATCCAAAACAATCGACATTGACTATATGAAGAGCTATGTAAGGTCACTAGACTGAAGTTCATATCTTCTAACAACATCCGCGACGGAAGCTGTAAACCTTTTATACTCTACTCTTTTTATAATTCGAGATACCGTAATAGATGAGAGATACCCGTATAAGTCACAAATTCCTTACTTCTTTTCCAAGAGACTAAAAAACTAAAAAAAAATACTTCATGATCCCTCAGTTAGTTATTTATCCACACTCAGAGGAATTAGAGAAATTCATGATCTAGGTGAAAAAATGGAAGCAAATAAAAACATAGCAGCGGAACGCCAGGCCATAGAGTCCTCCGAAAAAAACAGCCCAGATCTTTCGGAAACAAATGAACACTAATCGAAAACCAGGTCCCCAACTCATGCTTGATGACGCAGGACAAGTAATAACGGACGATAAACAAATAGCAAATTTATTCAATAAGTACTTCTTAGCCAACTATTCAGTTGAGGAGGAGCCGATACCCCAACCAACAGACATGACAGCATTTACCCTCAATGAGATCTGTTTTAGCAAAGAAACCGTCAAAAAAGCTATCAAACAACTGTATAATTCCACCTCTTATGGAACGGATAAAATCCCACCTTGCATACTGAAGCATATGATATATGTCCCAATACTGCTGTCTAGTCTATTCTCCTTACTCCAATCGAATGGTATGTATCCAGAAATCTGGAAATACTCTAGCATTACACCAATCTTTAAAAAACGGGAACCGATCTGATACACAGAGCTATCGTTGTGTTCACCGAACAGCGGTTATAGCAAAAAATCCTAGAAAAAATAAATTCGAACCAAATGCTAAATTATCTAACGAACACTAACCTCATACCTTCCTCTCAACATGCTTTCTTACCATAAAAGTCATGTCAGTCGTGCCATCTAAATTTCCTTGAATTCGTTTCAAGTAACAGAGATGACGAAAACACGGTAGCTACGATATACTTTGACCTAAAAAAAGCGTTCGATTAAGTCCCCATAAAAGGCTTCTAGTGAAGCTAACAAGTCATGGGATTGGGTCTCCTCTTCTCGACTTTCTAAAATCTTACCTTCAAAACCAATATCAGGTAGTACAAATCCAAAACGTGGTCTCAGAACCATCTCCTATTAGTAGTGGAGTACTTCAGGGGACTATCCTAGGTCCCCTCCTATTTCTTATATACATTCACGACTTATCCTCTATATCAACGTCAGCTAAAACATTTTTATATGCGGACGACTTAAACTTGCATATGCATATAACAAGCATACAGTAGCCAGTATGAATAGAACGATTGAAAATGATCTTAAAAACTAAGCGAATGGAGTACTCTATGGCAAATGCCATTCTCTCCAAGTAAATGTCATCTCCTGATTTTTGGTCCCCAAAAACTTCCACCCATAATTTTAAATAATCAGGAAATAACCAAGACAACATCAATAAAAGACTAAGGTCTAAGCTATACAAATGCTCTTGAGTTATCGCCCCACGTTAAACAAATATCACCAAAAGCCACTTGAATATGCGGATTCATTTGTAAAAATTTCTCCTCACCTGCCCTAAAGACACGACTATATAAAATGTATGTTTTACCTCTCCTGGATTACTGCTCAATTTTCTTTGGCATAATGCCATCAGATGGCCGAAAAAACTAGAAGCCATTCAAAGATGCTTTACCAGATCCTTATCCAAATGTGATGGCATTCAAGGCTCATACATGAAACTTTACAATATATATGGTCTCCAACCCGTCTGGATCAGAAGACTCAAAAATGGTCTCACTTTTATATTCAAAATCACACACGACCAAGATATTCGCAGAATGAATATACTAACAAATCAAAACGGCCCCCGAGACACTAGAAATTATGAAAATATTATAAAAATTCCCTAAATTCAAAAAGGCCCAACGATCCAACTTCTATTCCAAAATATACGCGAAAATATAATAGTAATAGTTGTATTAAATACCGGTTTACAGGCATTGTCACATGAAATATTCAGTGGGTAGAGGCTGGCAGGGAAAAAAACTCCTGAATATATATCATTATAAGTGTTTTTCCTATTTTCATGTTATTCAGGAGAAAAAACTGCCGCCTGTAAGGATGACAGCAATTCAGATCAGGGAAGGGCTAACACAATTGCAGTCTGTATGCAGTCTCTCTGTCTTTGCTAGGAACCGGGATTCTGCCTCAGGCAAGAATACATCCGTGTACGGTCGCTCACTGTCTGCCGAAGAAGTCAACGGGTGCAGGCTGCAGAGACGGTGCCGTATCCCTCAAGGTAACACCTGGGATCGAGTTCAGATGCCGCGCACTCCGTCGAACAGGAAAACAGATTCTACCGTGTCGGCGCCCAGAATTCTTGAAAACTGTTCTGAACGCAAAAAACTAGTAATGGTAATCTTAAACAAAGAATAACTCCGTTGGACTTTTATATTATGGGGAAGTTTATTCCACATGGCCATGGCGTTTACCGAAAAGAACCGTTGATACTTAACTGTGCGAGCTAATGGAAGAAATAAAAAGACATTGCGATGACTGCTGCGCCGAGGATGGTCAAGCTGCCTCACAGTGATAAGGGGATTAAATGTACGATTATTCAAAAGCTTAAACAGCAAAAATAGTCCCTTCTGCACTCGGCGAAAACATAAGGGATCAATGTTAACAAGCCCACAGCGTTCTTGATACGACAGATTACGGTGCTCCAACGATAAAATTCTTTTCGTGAAGAAGTGTTGGACCGATCCTATTTTCTTCCGTTCGCTAGCGCGCAGAAGGCTAAATAGAAACGAGCAGTATTCCAGGCCAGGTCTTACGTACATTTTATAAAGGCGGAGTCTAATATCAATAGTTTTAAAATTTCGGAGGATATGGAATGCCCTACCAAGTTCTATCAGAAATATTCGAACCCTACTAGAATTTAAAATAAAAATCAAACAATATCTATCTGTTAAATAATACCACACATCTATTTTTGAATAAGATAGGACATTTATCAACTCAGTTCTTTAACATAGAATTCGGGCCGAAAGGGCTCTGATAACGCCATTTCGGGAATCACGCGTTTTACAACTTGGCGGTTACTATCGGCGAAAGCTACTTCAATTCTGAGTCCTTCTGATGAGCTGCCGTATGTGCCTCTAGAAGTCCAGCAAATCGAAACGTACTTTGCGGCAATAGCCATTTCAGGCCAGAAGCTCCCACGAGTACCCTGATAGCAATGAAATACGATTCGAGGCTCGAACGGTCGTACGTCAATCGCATCTGGAATTTGATTGCTTGCTAGTGAACCTCGATGACGCGTCGCTAAGGGCGCAAGATAATGCGCGCAGTGTTATTGGCAAATCGATTGGGCACTGAGCTGTCAATCCCGCGCGCGCCGTGCCATGCCATTTCCTGTGCTGTCGTGCTGCGACGCGGCCGCTTAACTGCCTGCACCCCTGTTCTGTCTATACTGACAATTGTTTTGCTTTTTTTGCTGAATGTTTAGAACCGTATCTATGAAAACACTAAGGAGACGTGCCCAGAGAGGTTTTTGAATGATTAATGTCAAATTGCCGAGAATATGAGGGAAATGTATCCGTCCGACTCATCTTAATCGTCGTGGCATCTGACCTCTTCCTCTAGTTCGTCATATGACGACTTAGAGATTTTCTCTGCTGATGAGGATGCAAGTTGGATGTCAGATGTATCTGACCTGGCACCAAACAGCTCTTCAAGCACACCCACAATTGAAGAGGAACCTACGTTTCGAGAGGCTATGAGTTCTTGGGCAGTACGCTCGCGTATGCCATTGATTCAGCAGAGCAGTCTTCTGAAGATTATAAGACGGCTGACCTCTGACCTTCCCGCAGACGCACGAACACTGCTGGCTGGGGAAAGTGATTTTTCAACGGTGACGGCAATGGTCAGTGGTGAGTACGATCATTTTTACTTGTGAAACAGTTAACTGAGCAATTTTGAGACCCTACCAGGCATTTAATAGGCAATATTGTTGTAACTTATTTAGCTATTGATGGGCTCCCTATACCTAAGAAAACTAAGCGCGGGTTTTGGCCCATCCTAGGTAGAATTATGGAGCCCTTTGTTTGTGAACTACTTTAATTTTTTATTTTATTTATTTATTGCCAGTTTACAGGCAAGGTCAAAAATATATATACAGTAGAGGGTCAAGCTGACAGTGAAAAAACTCCTGATTGTGGTTTCAGGTGTTTTCAGGAGAAAAAACTGCAGCTTATTGATTAATTAAAGTTCTGGACAGGGACGCGTTAACACAGGTGCCCGGTGAAGAACCTCTCCATTAAGTTTTACGGATCCGGTATTCTGCACCAGCATGTATGTCGGCGAGCGGCTGTTCGCTGTCGACTGAGAAATAAGCCGATTGTGGTCTGCAGAGCCAGTAATATTGCCCTCAGCATGAAGACCGGCACAGGATTCAGAGTCCGTGAACGCCATCAGAACCGAAGAGAGCTTCAACAGAGTCAGCACCCAAAAGTTTTAAAAGGTGTCCTGAATGTAGAAAACTAGTGACAGTTCGCGTAAACAAGGGATAGCTTTGCTGAATTTTGATACTTTTAGGTAGCTTATTCCAGATTGCTATAGCGTTTACCGAAAAAAACTGTCGGTATCTAACTGTGCGTGCGAAAGGAAGAAATAAGAATACATCTCGATGACTGGTGCGCCGAGAGTGGTTAAGGTGCCTCAGAGATGTAAGGGGGTTAAATGTACGACTGTTTAGTAGTTTAAACAGTAAAAATAGTCCCTTCTGTAATCTGCGAAGCCACAGCGGGTCAAGGCTGGTAAGTTCACAGCGTTGGTGATAGGACAGGTTTCGGTGATCTGAAAAGGAAACTCTTTTCGTAAAGAAGTGCTGGACTGATTCTATCTTCTTTCGTTCACAAGCGTGCAAGAGACTAAATAGAAACGAGCAGTATTTCCAGACTAGGCCGGACATACATTTTATAGAAGCTGATTCTAATTTTGACGGTTTTAAAATTTCTGAGAATAAACCCAGTAGTTTGGCGTGCTTTCGAGACAATCAGGGCGCAGTGCTCTGACAGATTAAGACTACTAGAGTATGATATGCCCAGATCCTTTATAACTCTGGGCACGTTTAGATCGGTACCGTCTATGCTTAGGTGGGGCTGATGGTTGTCGCCAATAACCATAACGGAGCACACGGAGGACGGATATCATGGAATCAGCCAAGCATGCCGCAGACAAAATATATATGTTGAAGACTGCGTCGGACGGTAGCTTCCCTCATCTTCTCGTACTAGGCTTTTTTTCTCACTGTAACTCTCACCGTTCAACGGTCGCTGTCCACCAATCCTACAACCCAACAGTCCCGCAGCTATTTATTCGTGGAAATTGAAGGGAGGCAGTGAATGATTTGATATGTTTGCATTCCTCATTCCTTTTTTTCATATTGGGTTGTAGCTCATTATGTCTGAAGATGGATTTCATACGCGGCCCTATAGATTCCAACGTTTTCGTTTCGAACATCCCGTTCCTCTCGTCGTCATCGGTACACAGAACAATTACGACCGTTATCATTTTTTAGGACAATTCATCTGGTAGCGGCGGTTCTAGCATAACTTTGCCTATTTTCCAGTCTCCTTCACATGCGGGTAAGCCATTACCTTCCATAGATAATCTTCCTAGACAGGATTCGGCGCAAACGAAAGGGGCGACGGGGTAATAAAACAAGAAGACCCAGCCGATCAGCCATCAAAGCAAGTCTTCGATGGATAATGCAAAGCCAAATGCAAGAAATAAGACTTTTGTAGGCTTAGAAATTGGAGGTGGCGGCCACACGGTATCGCCTGGATGAGCACATTGGTAGCTGCGGAACACATGCACCCCAGCCTACTGCAAGGGGTCCGATTGTACAACAAATGTCGACCCTTGACGAAGTAGATGCCCTGACCAAAGCCGTCGCAGAGAGGAGATATAGACAGAATTGGTAGGTTGTCTGGACATTACCTACCGTCTAACTAGGTTACTCATTTGGCCTCCCTTGGCGGCGATAGCGTCAGCAATTTTGCTGATCGCGTTTTCACATCGCTCTTCGCCGATGAGGTGACCTAACGGCTAACTTTTAACGGTCGCCATCAGGACAAAAAGGCCTTTTTCCTCTCCCCTTTATACGGAATTCTTTTGGGTAAGAAATTTTGTCATTATTAACTAATTCCTGTGCACCGCAGACGTGTTCAATCTTTGGAATATTCCGTAAAAGGTTGACAAACTGCAGCTAGAACGAGCTTTCAAAAATGCCTTTAAAAAGGCATATGACCGACGGCAGAAAAGGCAGCCCTGGGGCACTGTGCTGACGGTAATTAGATTTTAATTATCAACGTTGTATACAAACATTTACTGCATAAAAACTTGCGCATTGTTTACTCACCATCACTAATTTTATTGTCCTTTCATTACAGGGTGGACACCTCATGAAACGGCTGAGGGATTGCCGGGTCCATCAACACAGGACTACTGGACTTCTGGATCTGCTGAAAGTAGAAGTTACTTTCTCAACGGTGAAGCCTTAAAGGACGTGGAAACCCAAAAGGACCTTGGTGTGCTGACGACCACCACCTTAAAACCATCGTCTCACTGCTTGAAAGTGGCGAAAAGCGCAATTTCGGTGTTGCATGCCATCAGACGAGCCTTTTTGGATTTCGATGAAGATCTTTTTGCTAAGACCTTTGGAACATTCATTAGGCCACATTTGGAATATGCTATGCAGGCCTGGAAACCCTGGACAGTTCAAGATCAGAACTGCCTCGAAAGAGTACAGAGGAAAGCCACAAAAATGGTTAGAAGTCAAAGCTCCTTGCCATATCCAACCCGCCCAATGAATCTTAATCTGTTCCCTTTGAGTTATAGGCAAATGCGTGGTGATCTCCTGCAGACATTCCGCATTGTGAAGGGATTGGATTGTTGCCTGGAATTCTTGGACTTCTTTGAATTTGCCGCCACGACCCATCTCCGAGGTCACCCATTGAAACTGCGTGTCCAGCAGGCGAGACTGGATGTGCGCAAGTTCTCCTTCTCTGTCAGAGTGGTTAAACCATGGAATGCCCTCCCTGAAGACGTTGTGATGTCACCATCGCTGGAAAGCTTTAAAAGGACCCTTGACAGTTTTATGTTCCGCAACGAGCCTGAGCGATGAGGAATTTATCTTAACCCTAGAGATTCGTGCACCACTTGTCATATTTTATGACCGCCTTTTGTACCTTTGCAACCCACATGGTTTCTCTGTATACCGCACTTAATTTTACGTTACAAATAGGGTACTCAAAGGCCCATGCCTAGTTCCCTTAATAAATTGAATTGAATTGAATACTGATTAGGAGAAATTTATAAGATTTATTTTTGTACATTTACGCTTTGCATATTTTTAAACAAAATATATTTTAATTGCTTACTCTGTCTTCCGCGAGTCACCTTATCATTAATCACTATTCGATTAGAATGTAATGGGGATCGTTTTTTAACCGTTTAGCTAGTATGGGCGTCAACCAAATGAGTAAGGGGCTCCGCTGTGCGCTTGAAAAACGAGATATGAATTTTCTGATCCGATTCGCGTCCGAATTCGTAGTCATGGTCGGATCCGATTCGCGTCCGAATTGTTATTAGGGTAGCTATTTGACGTCCTTTTATGAACATCTTACGACGACCTGCAATGCACATATATATCAAGAATTTTAATCAGCTGGTTATGGGCAAGCTATAGCTGGTGGTTAGTGACCTGCAAGACTCATACATACCTATCCTCTGGCTATGCGCAAGGGCTCTCGATTTAATGATTTATATACCCATTATCTAAAAGGCAGCTTTTTTGCAATTTTTAAAACTTATTAAAAAATTTATGATAATTTTACATTTTTTAATGTTGTTGGTTAGCGTCTTCATTTTTATATATAATTTTATGATTGTTAAACAATTTGCTTAAAAACTAACCTGCAAAACTTATTATTGTTTTCTCAGTCTGTTAGTAGTATATTTATTCCGTTTTTAACATCATTTACGCTCTACGTAATACGAATGCGCAACGAGCCGCACGCCTAGGTTTTGATATAGCTTTATAAAACGAATGGTACTAGCTGTTTCATACAACTAGATCAAACATAATTCAACACTATTTTATATAATACAAACATGAAGACTGTAGGACTGCATTGAAAGTTCCTTACCGTTGAACTCTTCCTGCTCCTAATCTTCTTTCACCTTTTTTTAGCAATCAGTCAACTAAGTCTAATTAGTCGGCAGACCCCACACCGGAATCGACTGCGCTCGCATCTGATTGGAAGTACTTATCCCTTCGAATCGACCGCAGACGTTTCTACCTCTGTCGAATGAATACTCTCGAACGTCAATAACAGACTAGTCTCGACTCTAACCATTCTTACCTGATACATTCATCCCCATTCTGTGAAAACTGTTTGAACTTCAAATTTTGCTATTTCTGAACCTTGGAAGACAGGTTTCTTTTTACTTAAAACCAACTCTTCATTTCGAACACTACTTTTTAAGCAACCAAACAAACCAAAACAAAAGTGGGTACTGAAAAGAGGAGTTTTTTTAGGTTTTTTCCTGTGTTCTAAGGATTTGACGGCACCCAAGCAGTGCCAAATCAATAAACCTATTTAACATGAGAAAACAGTTCAGAGTTTCAGTCGCGTGTGTTCTCTTCTAACTTTGTAGGAATGACAGCGCAGGTGAGTCGAGCAGGTAAACTGGAAGAATTCCTCTGGCCCAGAGAGCAATCATGGCAAAAAATATCCAGAATATCCAAAACAGACTACACTGTAAGTGCCTGTAAGATAGGGGAAAAATCGATTTTTTAACTTGTCCTGGTACATTATGTATATCTTTAAGACTGCTGAATATCATCTTTGCCCTCCATTGCACCTGTTCAAGGAAGCCAATATCTTTCTCCATTCACACTGTCTAAGCTGGCGTTCCATAATGTCAATATGGTCTCATGAAGACACCAAAAGTTATTCCGAAGAGATCAGGGTAAACATCTTAAACACACGTTTGATCCAGTGCAACGTACCAGCAGCCTTCTGGACAGCTTTCTTGCAGTGTTCTGATGAAAGTGAAATCATAATTGTCTACCTGCCCAGTTCTTTGGGCGTTTCAGCCTCTTTTAATGCAGTGCTACTTTCGATCGACGCTTATGTACGGGAAACATCAAAAATACGAAGCCGCCTGGTTGATCATACACTCAGTTTTTCTATATTCAATCGAAGCCTTTTTACGTCGTTAGTGCAGCTGACTTCCGACCATATTTTTATGTCATCCACAAACATGAGATCTTCACATTCTAATTCACTGGGTCAGTCTTTCACGTACATTAGGAAGAGTAGCAGGTCCAAAACACAACCACCTCAGACATCACTTTGCATTTTTGCCCATTCCGTGGTACAGTTTCCAGTAACGCCCAACTGTTTTCTGAAGGAAAACAAATTCCTGATCCACTTGAACATTCTTGCTATATTTCATCGTCTCAAATCTTCTGTAGAGGATGCTTGCATGTTACCCTATCAAAGGCACGCTAAGCGACTGCGCTCGCTTTTTCGTAACGCCCCCATATTATTCTTTCTCTTTTCCTTGCCGAAAAAAACTGGAAAATTTCAAACAGTTGACAAGCAACCGATAAATTACTACTCCTGTTGCCATGTTGAATAAATCGCATCCAACGTCATCTACGGCCTTGCTGCCTTAATCCCTAGTTTACTCTATACGGAAAATGATTTTGAATGATATTGTGATCTGACCAGTTGGGACATGTTTGAAAATTTAATAGTATCGACCAATTTCTGATGTTTAGGAGGAGAGGAATTTGTCTGCCAGTCAATGTCTGGCAGATTGAAATCGCCTTCGATTATTTTGACATCAAATTGAGTGTCTGCAACTTTTTCAAATAGTTCACAGAGCTCGCTTTCATTGCCAGAATAACACTGAGGATTATAGACACAGCCAATTAATGCTTTTTTTATTGTGAGGGGGGATGACTGAAGCAAAGCATACATTTCCAGAAAAGGACGAAATGCTCAGCTGAAAAGGGAAATGTACAAAGGATGACTTAATATAAAGGAGGCAACCACCGCCACGTTTTTCAGCGCGGTCTGGTCGGTACAAATTGAAATTATCTATAGCAAGCGTCGAGTCAGAAATAAGAGAGTGAGCCCAGGATTCAGTGATGCACAGCACATCTGGATCAAGCTCAAAGGCTACTGTTCTAAGCTCAGCCATCTTATTTACAACTGATCTCGCATTGAGTGAAACTAGGCTGAGCGTATTCCTGAGCTGCAGGTTACGCTCATCAGTATTTATAAAAAAGGATAATTTGGTGGTGGAGAAGAAAACTGGAAAGAAGAAACGAAAGGTGGGAAACAAAATTTCTCTGGTCTACAATTTGTCGAAATGTTACTGTTAAGAGAACTGAGATTATTGTACAGCGGCATATTTGGATGAAAACCTTGGAAAGGAAGGCTATATTGTGGCGTTTGAAAGATAGGGGGTGGCATAAAAATGAGATTTTGAGGGAATTTAGCATTAATTGGCGGAAAACGTGCATTTGAAAAAGGAATAAAATGATTCGAAAAACTAGTAACATAATACGAAGCGCTAATTATGTGGGGATTTAGGCCACCTTTTGGGTTGGGAAGGATGCTAACATTAGTGTTCGCAGCTGTTGTAGATGCTGAGGGGTAAGCAGGTTTCCCATCGGTAATGACATTACTGATTCAGACGAATCTCATATCGCGTCTTAATTTTCACCTTGACCTCTTACGCTTTTTGTGGCTCGCCGCTGCACCCTTTCGAGCATGTTGTTGTCCTGTTGGGTCCACGGTCACCAGGCTTGGATCGCATATTCAAGATGTGGCCTAACAAACGTACCAAACGTACCTTGACCTCTTACGATTTTTGTGGCTCGCCGCTGCACCCTTTCGAGCATGTTGTTGTCCTGTTGGGTCCATGGTCGCCAGGCTTGGATCGCATATT